>CAKNYM010049427.1:105585-177367 GCA_932195095.1 Andricus curvator
CTACTTTTGAAGACTAATTTCTAGTTTGCAACTATTATTTTACAATTTAAAAGTAAGATTTCAATGCACAAAGCTTCTTCTGTAATATAATGCAAAATTTAATTCCAAATTTTCACTGGATATGAAGTATATTTTGAAAGTATCCCAATGAAATGTTTCAAATAGAGCATTTTCGACATTTCAAACTTTATTGTTTCCACTTCGTGCGGCTACTATATCAGAAACTATTTTTGACAATTATTACTTGTGTGGCATGCCTGGATTCATAAACGAATAATGTGGAAGGGATTTCTAAAGATAATTGAAAAGGAAATAAATCTTTAAAGATCAACTGGCATTGAAAATATTAACCGTTTTTTTTCAATCTTTTTTTGATTTACTCGTAATAATATAACGAGACTAATGCAGTCTATTACAATTTAATTAGGTATTATTGTACAAAATTTGGATTTTTCTCCGCTGTGTCTAATCCCAACGGCGATACCACGCTGAAAACACCAGTTCTCGTAAGATCACTGAAGTTAAGCATTGTTGGGCGCGGTTAGTACTTGGATGGGTAACCGTTCAGGAATACCTGCGTGCTGTTGGCCCGTCGTGGGTGTGGTGGGCCCACATTGGTAGTAAAAATATCCACCTAGAAACACTACCCGAATCGGGTAGTGAGGCAATGAACTTTCGAGTTCGAACTGCTAATCTATGTATGTATGTATGTGTCTAATCTCAAACAATGGGAAGGTCGCGGGAGGCCAAAAACCGTCCGCTCGACAATCTGCCCCCTCCCGCAAGGGTACCGGTTTCCAGACAATGCCTGACCCAGGCCGACTGTCCCCTGAAAATGACTTTATTGCAGGAAATTTTTTTCACACTTTTTTTCCGATGCACCCTTTTTTCCTGAAAATATTCCAACGGTAATTGGCTGTCGAAATTTTGTTTTTCACTAACAAGCTCCACCTTTTTGGGCGTGCTTATCATAGTTCTGTCTCTCTCGCACACTCAACTCAGAATTCCCACGGGTGTCCCCAGCCCTCTTAAGGCCCCTCCGTTCCTTTTTTGATCCTCTACCCCCACCCCGGAGGTAGGGATGAGTTGCATCCCGTAGGAATTTCAAACCACCCTAGCCTACGCTAAACTTTTCCTTTAATAGTCGAGAATTTAGTCCTTTCTAGTAAAAGTCCGTGACAAAAAATAGCTTGTTCATTAATTACACTAAAAAATAAGTGTCGTCTAATAATAAATGAATAAATAGCATGCTAAAATAGTTACCGGAAAATGATTAAACAAATACGCTAAGCTTTCTTCCAGGCCCTCCAATTACCACTTTTAAAAAATGTACAAATTATTATTAATCTTTGTCTTTTAATTTCTCATGACAAAATGTATCAAATATTTCATTCTTAAGAAGTTCATAAACAGCGAAAAAACACTAACTATACCTGTAACAGTCGTTAAATTAAAAATGCCTTACATTTCGTTGTGTTTCTGGCGTTATATCACATGTTCCCAGTTAAGGACGGAAGTTTTGATATTGTATTAAAACCATGTTATAACAGTTATAGCACCCCGGGATAGATTCGTACGTTAATCATCTAGAGGTGACAGTGATAGATTACCCCTTACCGCCTCTTCCAACTTTCATTAGGCTTAGGAAAGTAGAAGGGACGAGACGCAACTATAACGAGCGGGCGGATCTCATTAAGGGATTGAAAGGCCCGGGACGGGATTCGAGTGTTTTTCTGACCGCCGGATGGAACTCGTGTGCAGCCGATACCTGATTGCGTTGGAACCATGGGTGTGCCTAATATTTGAATAAAAACGAAAACCCTTTTAAAATAAAATCGTGATACTTTTGTCACAAAAGTCGATAAAGGAAAATTTTCCGTAATATTAAAAACTAGTGACTATATCGATAAGACAACAAAGCACTTCGGACAGTTTTTTATATTTTTTTATTTATAAACCAATAGAAAGTGATAAGAAAACTTTGAATACATTATTTTAAGTACTTCTAATTACTGTTAATTGTGGATGGTGATTAAAAAAATCTAGAATGCATTCTTGTTTTATTTTTTATTACTTAAAAAGTGTTAAAAAGTGTCCGAAGTTGGTTGAATAAATCCAAAACTTCGAACACTATAGGGCTCACAGTTTGATTGTTTGGAGTCCTATCGGATGGCACTTAGTAAAAAAAAAATTTCGTTCAGGAAAATATTTGTTGAAGTACGGGGCACAGTGGGGCAAAATGGACAAAATTCTAGCCTCGATCCAGTTCTCAACGAATTTAAATAAAAATTGCTAAATACTTGCAAGAGAGCCTACTAACACATACAATTGCTATAATTGACATATTGATTTCTTAAAAATAAAAATTAAACAGGCTTGAAATCTAAACGAACAAATTGCAAAAATTAAAAAAGTTAAGACGTCGAACCGTAAATCGTGAAAAAAGAAAAAAAATACTAATTTAGGTTTTTTCCCCTTTAATTCCATGAATTGTGGAGAACCATACATAACAATTTTGTGAGGCTCTTCACTAGGGGTGATCGCTAGAGAGATTGATCAGCAACCTGGGTCGGAGCAGTGTTGCGGAATAAACGTGTCATTTAAATAAATAACAGGAGAATTCCAGATCAATCTAAAATATCTATACCTAACACTTATATACCTATCTACCTCATACATATATACCTACCTACCTTATACCTATATACCCATATACACACTACTATTTTCCAACCGAGCAAGTCACGCCTACCCCGAAAGGGAAATGGCTTAATGGTATAATAATAATAATAGTGAATTGCGTGAGTTCGATGAATTCCATCCATTTTGTGAATTCCGTGAATTTAATGAATTCTACGAATTCTGTGAATTCCATGAATTTCGTGAATTCCGTGATTCCATGAATTTAGTGAATAGCGTGAATTCTATGAACTCGACGAATTCCGCGAATTAAATGAATTTCGTGAATTCTACGAATTCAGTGAATTTCATGAATTCCGTGAATTGTACGAATTCCGCGAATTTCGTGAATTCCATGAATTGACGAATTCCGTTAATTCGAAGAATTCCATGAATTCTGCGAATTTAGTGGATTCCGTGAATTCCAAGAATTCTGCGAATTTAGTGGATTCCGTGAATTCCATGAATTTCATAAATTCGACGAATTCCGTTCATTCCATGAATTCCGCGATTTCAGGAATTCTATGAATTGCGTGAATTCCGCGAATGCTATGAATTCCGTGGATTCCATGAAAAATACTAATTTACGTATTTTTTTCTTTTTTCATGATTTACGGATCCATGTCTTAAATTTTTAAATTTTTGCAATTTGTTCGTTTAGATTTCAAGCCTGTTTACTTTTTTTTTTTTTTTTTAAGGAATCAATATCGACGCCTCCATTCCATATGAGTCTATGTGCTGACAGCACCGTGTATGAGACTATGCGCTGTGTATAAGCATAGGGAATAGTCTCATACAGAGCGCTGTTAGCACATAGACTCATATTGAATGGAGGCGTCGATATATCACAATTATAGCAATTGTATGTGTTAGTAGGCTCTCTCTCAAGTATTTAGCCTTTTTTTTTTATTTCGTTGAAAATTGGATCGAGGCTAGAATGTTGTCCATTTTGCCCCACTGTGTTTGTGTGTGGGGGGGGGGGGGGACAATTTTTAGACTTTTGATGCGAAGCCTCTTCTTGAAACGCAACGCATATAAGTTATTTCCTTTGGCATAAAGCACAATTTCACTTCATATATTTTCGACATACTTTTTCATGATCGTTCAACTGGTTATAACCATTTTCGAAAATATTTAAAATTTGACCTGCATTTTCGAAAATCAAAAATAAATTTGACTTTTTCTTAAACTTGGACTAGTTGAAGTTCTCAGATTTTTTCCTATAAAATAGCCCAATTCCAGGATGACGCTGGAACGGAGGCTGCGCGACCGGTCGCTACCGTCTTTCTGCGTCGGGGAACCTCGTGGAACACCCTCAAGCTAATTTCTTCTGTTCGATAATGTCATACGCTATTAGGTATTTTATGTATCTGAAGTTCCGAACGTTGAAATGAACGAAATATTTTCCCTCATTTCTATTCTACACATAAATATTGTTCCAACTGCAATTTAAATATGCTTTATAATTCTGTTTCAATAATAAATTATTTCTAATAGCAATGAACAAACATTTTAGCACTTTTTCTGGTTTACAAAGTCATCAGTAAAAAATTTCGTTCATTTGAACGTTCAGAACGTCAAGCACATGGTATTTTCACTTCAACCACCAGCTAACTTCACTTCGTTGGGTGCTGAGGGGAAAACAATGGACAAAATGCATGGGACATTCTCTATTTTTGTAATGTCTTCGTAATGAATAATAATTATTATCATTTTAATATTTCATTGAATAGTTCTTAAAAAAATAACAACTATTTTTCAAATATACTTATATAGAAATAATTAGTTTTTACGAAGATATTAGCAAAATTCGGAAAAAATAAACCGAATCTCATGCATTTGGTCCTTTGTTTTCCCCTCAGCACTCAACGAAGTGTAGTTAGCTGGTGGTTGAAGTGAAAATACCTAATTAGTGTAACGGCTCTGTGCATTTACAGAGTTAAGACTGTCATTGTTAAGTTACAAGTTACATTGCCTGAATTACAGTTAGATTCCGGGTACACTACAATACCACGCTTTCATTCCTACTCAGGATAGAAAAGTTTAAATGAACAAGTTTGCATCCTCTGACAATTACATCTTTCCAAAAGGCGAAAAAAAGAAACCGCAGAAGAGACCCGCGAAAAAAACTGCTGAAACGAACAAAATCGTCAGGAAAGCAGCGATTAAAACAAGGAGACATGCGAATGCGACGAAGAACCGCAATTCCAAGAAATAAACTGTACATAACAAGGCCGAAAGGTGTAAAAAAATAAAATCTATCAATCTTGCGTTCAAATAAATAACGCAGATAAACAGAAACATCACTTTCGTACACATTCAATAGATATAAAGTCAATAGATATAATTTTCCTACTAGTTTCACTCAACGTAAAGCCACTGTTCATTAATATACCCAAGGATTTAGCACTTCTCTGCCCATGAAACAGCACTGAAACGTTTCAGTGACTGTTTCTGCTGATTTCGGCACCTAAAGGCCCATGCATGCTCGAACGCAAATGCG
Organism: Andricus curvator; assembly: GCA_932195095.1. Lineage (NCBI taxonomy): Eukaryota > Metazoa > Arthropoda > Insecta > Hymenoptera > Cynipidae > Andricus > Andricus curvator. The sequence goes on from CAKNYM010049427.1 coordinate 110,768, forward strand.
TAGATGCGTTCCACTGTGCTAACATAAGATGGAGCTATGCTCGGTCCTTTGTTAGCGCATGGAACGCATCTACGCATTTGCGTTCGAGCATGCATGGGCCTTAGAAGGCCATAGAAGGATGCTAGTACCTCTTGTGGGAAAGCTTTGCAACATAGGCGTCCGGCTATGTTAGCAGACGACATAGTGACAATTTTTAAATGGCTGCTAATGCACATGGCCAATCCTGTGGTTTTGATAGCAGACACAGTGAAAATTCAAGAAGTTCAAATTTTCCCTCCAAGTTGCGCTTGTATCTGGTATCAATGAAACCAATCACGCAGACATTCCAATCAAATCGAGACGAACTTCTTTACAATTTAGTGCACATCGTCCCCCTCAACTATGTCCGGAAAAATGGTGAAAAAAATTTCTTGACACGCCGTTTGGTCTCCTTACTATTACTCCATGGGGTATTCTTATATTAAAGTCGGAGCTTCTTATAAATACTTCTTGTTATATATAAATAACTGTAGTATATCGAAAACCGTCATACAACGACAACCTGAGGATAATACAAGTGATCCATTTTTCAGCAACGATTGAACCAGCAACTACCTTAAAATATGTGTATACACTGTACTGCAGGCTGACTTTATATATATATATATATATATATATATATATATATATATATATATATGCACAAAATATCTGCGGTCCGAGAGAATATACGGATAAACTATTGGTTGTAAAATTTGGTATTATGATGTTTATTTTTACAACAAAAAAACAATAGCAAAACAGGATACAGCCTCACTATTACAAAAATTAATATTTTGAATATTAAACTGTAAATTTACTCATTCTTATTGCAATAAACCATAAGAAAATCTTGATAATCCCTAGAAAAAACTGCGGAATTTACAAAAGAGTAGGGGAAACCAGTACGAGGTGGCTAGGAAAACTTCTGATGTCATAAAATTGATAAATGATGCACTAGAGAAAGTATTACATGTCAAATTAAAGCTGGAATATTCATTTCAAAGGTAGCAATGCCATAAGATGAATTATATTAGCCATTTATCCTATATTTTATAATTTTTTAACAAGTTGCAATTTTATTCCGATGTTACTCTTCTGGTAGGAAGTGAATATTCACATTTTAAGCCTTTGTATCAGTTATCGAAGAACATTGTGTATACATTCATGACACAATATTCCAAAACTGTTATTTAAAAACATTTTTTCATTTATACAGTGTTTATTTTTCAATAGAGTATAGAGTATAGACGGTCGTTTATGAAACAGGGCCTTTTCCCAAAAAAATGTCTCCGCTTTTATTTGTTTTTAGCGCTTCAGATTTTGGCTAAAAAATTTGCTGGTGAGTATTTCTGAATCACAATAGTGTTCTGAACAAGAAATGTTCGTTCATTCTCCTCGACATGCACCTAATTCAGAATGGATTAGCAAAATCTAAGAAAGTGGATTGTGGGGCGAAAAAGCCAACTATACGGTGGGGCGAAAGAGCCACCTTTTCTTCACGTTTTTCATTCAGTTTTTTAGCAAAATGGTGCGTAACTATAAGCGCAAAAAAGAAAAACACAATGAAGAGATAATTCAAAGAGGACTTCGTAAGATTCATGATGGCCAAGAAGTCAACACTGTGGCAAAAAAACACAATATTTCTCGTGTTACTTTGCGCCATAGATTGGCAATGAAAGGATCTCATCAAGAAGTATGAAGCTCCGATTTTTCTCCATAGCTTTCACTATTTTTACATCGTTTTCATTTTAACTGCTGAACAAGAAGCTTCATTAAAAAGTATTTATTGATTTCAGCTAGCATGTATTTTGGCTTGTTGTACGTTGTAATCAGACGCCTCGTGTATCAGTTCGCTAAAAATCCGAAAAGTCAAAAATTGATTAAAAAAAAATTCCTCAAAACTGGGTGCCGAAGGAATCTGATCAAAGTGACTTTGCTGTGCGGGATTGGCTGTTTTCTTTTATGAAAAGAAATCCCGATCTGGCTCTCCGAGAACCAGTTGCCATAGGTCTTGGCCGAGCAACAGCCTTCAATCGGCATAATGTTCGAATGTTCTTCGATAATTTGAAAGATGTGAACGCTCGTTTCCAAATAGTGCCACAAAATATATGGAACATTATTAACAAATTTATCCACCCCTACATGTCCTAAATCATCGTGACAATATCTAAATATGTTTTTTCCATTGATTCCGATACGTAGAACAACAATCTCTTATTCTTGTATTTTCGGTATAATAGTCCATCGCGAAGTTCATAAAATGTTAACTCTCCTTTTTCAAGGTTATTCAACATTATCTGTAGATTTTCCTTGTCAGGAAAATATAATCGTCGCGGCCGAAAACTAATAGGTTTCTGATGTTTCAGTTCAGTCGACATTTCTCATTCAGGTTTTGTTTTCTCCGCATTAACATGCTGAAGGTAATCAGTTTTGTAAACTTCGCGAATATTCTTTATCGCATTCTCATCGATTTTTAAATTTATCTTTAAGTCTTCGCGAGTACTTTAAATTTTATCAATAAAAATTATTTGAGACATCTGGTTAGTTTCTTGCTAAACTTCATTTAATGTACTATCAACTTGATTAAGGTCTCTCTTTAAAATATCCAGGTTTTCTCCAACTATTGGAATCGTTATTTCCGGACGCGTTGTAAAATCTCGACCTAGCAATTCAATAGCATGTATCGTTTCGTCAGGTAAAATATGAAATTTCACATCTAAATTAATACCTTTAATTTAAAATTCGGAGTTAAATAGACCAAGTAGTTTTAGCGGAGAATCATTAATGCCACTGAATTTATCGTTTTTGACCAGAAGGGCTGATCTCAAAATACTAGGTACAATACTATTCTTAATAAGACTAATCGGTGAACCGGAATCTATCATAGCGTTGATTGTAAATTTACAAACATTATTCCGTCGTATTCTTTGTTGGATCTGACGTTAGTTGCGGGCAATCCTTCCCCCAATGACTGAAAGAATTGCGCCGGAAGCAAGTCCTGTTCGCACCCGTGGAAGGTGCTCTGCCTTGAGATGAGATGTGTCCCACTTCGCGGCACTTATAGCACACACTGATCTTGAAGGTGAAAGAAGTTTGACTAAAATGGATCCAAAATCGCGTTTCATAGAAAGTTTCTACATCATTTAAAGGTTCAAAATCTGAAAGAATAAAAATCCAAGCTGATCCTTTTCGCGAGATATCGATATTTCAATATTTAAAATCTTATACTCACAATAAAAATAATTCTATTCATTGACCTTTCTGAATTTCGCGCTATATTTTCGTTACATCCTAAAATCAGAGATAGAATTAGGTATTTTCTCTTCAACCACCAGCTAACTTCACTTCGTTGAGTGCTGAGGGGAAAAAAATGGACCAAATGCATGGGACGGTCCATTTTGCCCTATTTTGCTAGTATCTTCGTAAAATCTAATTTTTTCTATATAGGTGTGTTGATGATGATTCTAATGATTCAAGTTTGTAAAATGTGGATGATTTTTCTGGAAAAAGAAAACTATTCTGAGGGTGGCAGTATGAGCAACAGACTTTAGCTATCTAGGGTACATAGATTATATTACCATGCACAGTTGTTCAAATAAAAGAGACTTATGGAAATGTCAAACTGTTATTCGAACTAACGAATATCAATAATATTCCGTTCAAAATTGTTGCGGATTTCAAGCTTCTCCTAATAATAAATGGCCAACAAACTGCAACAGCAACTTTTCCTTGCCCATACTTTTTTATTTCACTAAGAGATATGAGAACCAACGAAAATCAGTTGAGTGATGCCCATGCAAGTACATCTGTTATCTCACGAATGGAAAATTACATGAAATTGAAAACATATGGTGATCTGAGAAATGATTACGATAAATTTTGTCTCACAGGAAGAAACAAAAAATACACTAAAGACTGTCATAGTACAGTCATTCTTGCACCTTCACCGAGAGTTTTTTAAGCTCTGGGATCGTTATAAAATAAATTCCTTAAATGAAGAATCTTATTCATCAAGTCTGCTCAAAGAAGTGATTGAATTTTTATCACTCCATATCTAAGTACAATATTCTTAGGAATTATACAGATATATTGACGAATTGAGGAAAGTCTAAAAAAATAAATAAATAAATAATCCTAAAAAAATTAAATGGGGCCATATAACCAGTACGTACTCGTCGTTGGTCCTGGATTGGGCTGGAAATGGTTTTTATTCATCATTTCCTATCGTTTGAACATGTAGAATTTTCTCACTTAGAGTAATCTCATTTTTCCATCATTTAAATTGATAAAATGTCGATATCTCGCGAAAAGGATCAGCTGGGATTTTGATTCTTTCAGATTTTGAACCTATAAATGATGTAGAAACTTCCTATGAAACCCGATTTTGGATCCATTTTAGTCAAACTTCTTTTACCTTCAAGATCGCCCGAATGCCACCACTCGACGAGGCTGAACCATTTTAGGCAGCGACCAATGATGCGCCTGGCAATGCCGCGCTCTCCTCTGAAAAGATAATGCTCTTGTTCCAGAAGCTCTCTCTCGTCGCAGCAACTGTCTTTCAAGTTCCATATCATCTTGGACATTTGCGATATTTTGATCCTGGCCCGAAAGATCGACGCGATTCCCGGGCTGTTGCCCAGCTTCGTTTCTTCTCTACGCATCAGCAATTCTTTGTTTCTCTTCGCGCCTTTGTTCATCCAACGCTCTTGGTTTATCCAAAGTCTCTGCTCTTCAGCTATTCTGCGCTCTTCGACGTCTAGAGTCTCCCACATGTTCGGGTCAAATGATGTCCACCGAATTGTCAACTCAGGTTTGTTACTCGAAATTGGCAGACCTCAAAGGCGTAAAAACTCTTTCGATTGGACCAACGTGTATTTGTTTTGATCTCTACCTCACGGAAACATTTTTTTCAGTAATCGACATTTGATTTCCAAGAACAAAACACGATAAAAACTCTTGCGTCTAATTTGCTTTTCCTCTCACACAGAGAGGACCAAAGGTTCCATGCACCCAGCGATAGAATTTTCGTATTGTATCATACAGAGATAGCTTTTCCTCTCAAACAGAGAGTACCAAAGGTTCGATGCACACAACGATGGAATTTTCGTTTTGTCTCACACAGAGAAAAGTTTTTCTATCACACCCTACTAAAAAAAAGTCAGGAATCGAGTCTGACTATTTCTGAAGATATGCTAATTCACATTCTATCAGGTAGCTCATCGGCTAGGACCGCAGGTAGGCTAACCCAAAAGGATTAAAAATTAAAAACAGATTTTTTTCAATGTTGCATATACGGATTCAAAAGTTAGAAACTCAGAATCTACGGGTTTCGACGATTTCAGATATCTTAAAGTTTTCCTAAAAGATTTAAAATTAGGATAAATATAATGTATCTTGTAAAGAGAATGAGATACGTCAAAACGGTCAAAATTTTCAGATTCACCTTCAAAATCATTTAGTATATAAATATTTATAACTAAATATGAGTAAAAAGAGAATATGCATAAATAAATATAAATAAATAATATAAATAACCTGGTAAATATAAAAGGGATTAGGTTTTATGGCATTCTATTCTTGGACCCCTAATAAAAGGATTATCCTTCGAACCCAAGCTCTGACGATTTCTGCACATTTTTTCATGAGTCCTGACTTTTTCTGACGATTTCTGTCCAGAAACGTAACAAAAGTGGTCAGAAGTCCTGACTTTCTTTCTGAAGATTCCTGACTTTTTTTAGTAGGGCACATAGAGAACCAAAGCTTCCATGCACACAGCGACCGATGTTGTCTTTGTCCTACGCAGAGAATTCAAGGTTCTACGATCACAGAGACACAATTTTCAAATTTTCATAAGCGTCGCACAAGTCGATATCCCATTTTAGCTCAGCCAGAGCATGGACAACATCACCATCGCGCATGCACGATCCGTTCGGAACATAGCAAGAAAAAAAAAATGTTACTTTTCGTTCGATCCGCGGTCACGAATCTCACTTATCCCACTTACGAAACTATAGTCCGTGGGAGAAGCGAGAAATAATAAGCCATCGGATAACCCAGTAATTTTAGGTTTATTCAGTTTCCGTTTACATGTTGCTTGCTCGAACTCGACTGACTCCGGCCTTTGTCTGTCACTCGCTCGCAAGCAGTGCCCCCAACTTTGGCATGTTGAGCTACTGCGCTTGCCCGGCGTAGCGATCCTCATTGGTCACTGTTGGCGCGCGATTTAAACCGGGTATAGTTAACAATTATTGAAATTAAAGTTGATAATTATTATAAATTGCACATTAATATCAGAAAGTACGTAATTTGTGATGTAAGGTTAGAAAAAAATAATAATGCGTATATTCCGTTAATAATAGCATATTTTCTTTGAATTCAAAAGATAAATTTATATTTCAATAAAAAAGGTTTTTGAATAAGAAAAATGTTTATTTAAAGATTTAAAAATACTTATTTATAATATTTTTGAAATTTTCTATATATTTTTTTAACGGTGAAATATAAGTTAGTATTTGGAACTGAAAAAATAAACTATTAATTACAAAATATACGCATTATTATTTTTTTCTAACCTGACATCACAAATTACGTAATTTCTGATATTAATGTGCAATTTATAATAATTATCTACTTTAATTTCAATAATTGTTAATTATACCCGGGTTAAATCGCGCGCCAACAGCGACCAATGAGTACCGCTGCGCCGGGCAAGCGCAGTAGCTCCACATGCCAAGGTTGGGGGCACTGCTCGCAAGCTCGTTTCGACGGCTAAAAAGGGGAGGGCCTCACGCAAGATACCCAATGAAAGCACGAGCTCAAAATGAATGTTCCGGGTAACGAGTTCTAGAGGTTTCTCGATTCCTGGCAAAATCCTGTTTCGAGAAGCTTCGAGGACTGTAAGTGCAAAATATCTCCTACATAAGTGGTTTTTTTTTTGTAGAAATTTTTTCTGAATATATTTATAAATAATATGGAAAATGTATTTTTTCGTATGGCTGTCGAAATTAATACTATTTTTGTAACTATATCCTACCTTGCCAACCCACTCTTGTAAAAATAAATATTATAATACCAAATTTTAGAACCAATAGTATCTCTGTGTAGACCCCTCTACCCCCTGTATTTTAATAGGTTGAATCTGAATCTGAAAGCAAAATATTTCTAAACAGAGAGAAATATCTAATACCATATTCCACTAGTTACGCTAGTAAACGCGCGGTACACGTAAAACAGGTTCAAATTCTTAAGAAGGCATGCAACTTAGTGTATGTATTCTTTTTTGCCTAAAAAAGTTTTAGGATAGGGTGCTAAAAAAAGGTTTTAAAGTGGATAAAATCGAAGATTTTGCTTGGATATTTTGCTAACGGTATTCTTATCTGAAATTTCTACCAGGGATTTTATGGATGATTTTTGACAAAAGGAACTAAATTACTCGAGCAATTCCGATATTTTAGGATGTAGTAGTAGAGTTCAGTAATAATGGGATAGTTGCATAAATTTGATATAATATATTTTTTAAATAATGCATAAAATTATAAAACATTTAGAACACTTAAAAAAAATTAATACTTTTCTTCTGAGACCCCCCCCCCCCCCTAAACTTGTTCTATTTGGTGAAAAATTAATGCATATTTTTCTTTTCTTTTTAGAATAATTTTAAAACGTGGTCCTGGGGCCCTAAAGTGCCCCAAAATGATAAAAAAATTTAATTAATGTTAATTTTCATAAATATAATAATTGTTTGCTAGGGAATGAAACTAATTGTACCATTCGGTCAGGAAAAAAAAGTTGACCCAATTAGATTAAAAACACTATCCCTTATAGTAAAAAACTACCCTTTATAGAGCTTAAAATAATATATTTATTTTACCAATATCATTTTTCTCCAATTACTAATAATATATAATTACAAAGCTTTTAATTCATTTAAGAAATGAAACAATTTCTTAATTCTTTTTAAAAAAACGTCAATTTTACAGAAAACATCAAGCTTACAGACGAGAAGTGAGGTTTGTAATATTTTTACCTGATTCAGTTTTTTTTAATGGATTTGTCTTTCTTTTCGAAGGATATTTTTATCACACGCAGGAAATTCTTCAATGTGACCTTGGATTCCCAGATAAAGTGCCTGCAGCTGATTCTCATTTTTAGTTAGCGACCGGTTGAACCGTTGCATTCAAGCCACGGCTCTTTCTGCAGCTTCGTTTACAACTTTTAATGTACTAACGACGGCGAAAGCCTCAATGTAGTGCTTGTTAACAACCCAGAGAGCAGGATCTGTGTTTAAGAATGACGAATTCAATTGCATAATATCGAAAGATCAAAGTGCTTTTGAAGTAACAAAATCTTCAATATCATTCTTCGCAAAATTTGTCAGATTTTGACCTGAAATATGTTTTGCGGGTTCGTCTGAGGCTTCTCGCGTTTTCATCGCAGCCATCAATGCCCTTTTCTGTTCAAGTGAGATTCTAGAATCAAAGAATGCCATGACCACATAGCCTCTGAGAGATACCACAAGTGTCCTTCAAACTTTTCACAAGCTACTTTTGATATTTTGGCATTAATGGACCGGCAAAGGAGCCTCAAACCAAAATCGGATGTGAATTTTGATCAGAAAAAGGCACAATTCCCTAATGGCTTCGGTTTCGATAGATGTAAACGTATACTGATTTCGAAACATCCAAATTTTCAGATAGTAAATGGCAATTGCCATCCACCGCGCATGGTGCATTGGTCCTGGAGCCATAAAACGAATACCCCGAACTGGAACATCTACAAAAATTAGGGTGAGCTCAAGTAATTCGCGGTAGTCATCACGGGTTTCATGATTTTATTTTAACTGCGAATTTGCAAATTTAATTAGGTCGTCCTTTTCTGATTGCAGTTTCGAAAGTATTCGCACGCTTTACTAAACTTTTTAAATAATGGAGTCTCTGGTCCAGTGGTTGGACCAAGGCATTCTTTCCATACACTTTCGAGCATTATTTCAGGGATATGATGTCTGCAAGCAAAGTGCAGCAAATGTTTTTGAAAGCGCTGTTTCAAACGTACGCATGTCCCCTGAACTCTACCAGTGTTAACACTGCATGTATCGAAGCATAATCCTACTATACGGTCATCAATATCCCATCATTCAACAAGCTCTGCCACAGCAGAATCTTCAGCAAGTCCGGTAGCAGACTCCATTTGTGGCACATCCAAGATTTGAAATTAACCAGTGCTAAAGACTGAAATGGGCAATCTTCCACCTTTTTCTTCCCAGTCAATGATAAAAAACGTTTTCCACGCAGTGCAATTGTAATTTCTGTTATAATTAGAAATTTCCCTTTAATTCAGAAGCATACTACAATCGTTCTTCGTTTCGAACTTTTTCTATGGTGCTTTTACTTAAATTCACATCATCTAAAAACAGTTTATCATGAAGCTTTCTTGAAAATATATTGTGCATTGTATTATATTTTCAAAGACTAGTATTTTAAATTACCTATGTTGTGCCCTAAACTCTCTGTTGTACTTGACACGACGTACATTGCCATCCTATGAGACAATTGAGCTCTGTCTAAAGTTCGACAAAAAGCTGGAGTAATTACTTCTATCTTTAGAAGTTTCTTTTGTGTTTTCTTTTACCAGTCAGGGTCCTAAAGAACAAATTATTTCTTTTTCCGAAAACCATTTAAAAAATCAATGTTTTTAATATTTAAACTGATAATTACTAACCTTTTATATTGAAATCATCATTTTCTTTATCGCCATATATTTCTTCATTATCATTGTAGTTTTCAAATGACATTGAAGAAATTGATAAATGTGCGGAATGAGAACAGGATATATAAGATGCGACTTTCTGTCATATTAAAAATTGCCTCGTTTTTTCGACCTTAATACGTGCAAGAGCGTCACCGTGAGCTATATCGAACAGGTTACCCAAATTATCGCGGAAGTTTGTTCTTTTTCCTTGGAAAGTACTTGAACTTCTCTCGCTTTTCTTGTTAAGGTCTTTCCAGGTTTTATGTAGTTCACTAGATTTTTTAATACAACTATGTTTTTCTCGCACAGGAATTTTCGCCTTATCCCAGAACCCTATTGCTTGATCGACAACACATCTAGATGTCGACGTCAATTATTTAAAATGCTTAGAATATCTTCATTTGAGGGTAGCTTGTTCCCCTCAAGATTCGCTCTTGAGGATATTTTAATTTTATTTTCATCAGGATCGCTCATTTTTATGGTTAACTTAATAGATTTCTCGATATACAATCAGCTGAGAAATAAGTACTAATCGCATATTCAATAAACATTTAATTTCAGGTACGATTCGCAATTTTTTTACATCCCAAACGAAAGTTAAGGTTGAGAACGGTCTATTTCTAGTGATAGGAAAAAATGCTATACTCTAATTTCGTCAATTTAACATATTATTGAAGTTAAGAAGGATCCTCTTTTTATTATAAGGGTACTTTTCTGTGAAAAAATAATGTTTCATTTTCCTGTATCTTGTTAAGTCATTTAAGTACCAATAAATCCAACGAATAACGCATAAAGTCTTTAAAATTCCAGATATAATATTTTAACCCCTATAAAGGGTAATTTTTGAAGCCAAGGGGTAGTATTTTTAGTCTAATTTAGTCCATTTTTTTCCTGATCGTATGTAACCATCAGTTGTATTCTCTGGCAAAAAATTATTATATTTATAAAAATTAACATTAATGAATCATTTCAATGCCACTAAATAGAACAAGTTTAGGGGATGCGTTATCAAAAAAAAAAACATTGCGTTTTTTTAGGACACCCTAGTGTTCATTTTACAAACTTCATTCATTTTACTTTTTTACTCAATTTTTAACTACTAATGACGCTCAGTATCAACAATTTTCAGAAAAAAATGCCAACAATAATTTTTTTGAAACGGGACCCCTATAGACGATATTCATTTTCTGCTTAAAAAACTTACACATCATGTAGTCACATTCTGCAAAAAACGGGCGAGCGCAAAGACTTTTAGGTTGAAATTGTTTAAGTCTCACCCTTGCTATGCAAACAACTCTGTGGCTTTAACACGTCACATCCGGAAAATACTGAACCAGCCAATCCTGATTGGCTTGCTTGAAATTCTGATTAGCTGAGCACTACTTCCACTGCTCCGCCCTATCAGTAATGCCTCGCTTTCACGCGAAAATTCAAAAAGAATACTTTTCAAAGATTAAAAGAAAAATATTAACTTCTTTCAAAAAACTTTCCTGAAGTAATTACATTCAGTTTTTAACGCTCTTTTCATTTCATAAGGGAAAAATTATATTAAGATACAAGTGCGGAAAGTAGGCAGTTCTACATTTAAAGTTTGCTGTACGAACAAGAGGCAAGCTGAAAGAGAGTTGTAAGCGAGCCTGAAACAAGCCGAAGATGCGCCTCTGAATCGTACAGCAAACTTCGCACTTGTGTGGAAGTACCTACTTTTCGTACCTACTGCACACGAGAAATTTTGGAAATTTCCGATAAAATAAATCACCGAATATTTTCGGAAATTTAAAGTATCCTAAAATGTCCAAACTTTTCGCTTATATTTTAACTTCTATTAACTTATTGCTTCGGGTTGGCCCAATCACTACTTACAATCAGTCTGTCAAGTAGTGAGGTTTTGTTACTATACGGGATTCCGACACTCCAGGAGAGTAATTTTGGATCAAATAACGGAGGCGCAGTGGTTAAAAATAGTATATTGTGCAACTAGGGTGAAAGTAGAAAGCGTGATCACATAATTAAATTTTGGAGGTTAGGTTAGGTCCCGCTTAAAATACACGTAATATCACGTTGTCCATGCAACGGTTACAAAAAATATTTTGCTCACTGTTTCGGAAATGGCCACTTCCTGTACGTTATATATGCGTGTAAAAGTGAACATTCGGTGCAATTGTTGAAAAAAAAATATTTCAAAGTATGCAGTTACCCCGTTGAACTTAAGTAAATTCTCAATAATGTCCTACATAAATGTGAATAAACTTTTTCTTTAACATACTGGAAATCCTAAATTTAACCCTCGGAGCTCACACTGGGTCACTCATACCTATAGATCGTTTTTGGTCGAGAATGTCTTTGAGCAGAAATTTTAGCCAGAAATATAAAAAATGAAACAAATTTCAAATTGTTTAGAAAATTTGTGAGTGTGCAAAAAACCTTTTTTTATGCATTTTTTTCTATGTGTGAATAATTCCAACGACACATTTAAAATACAGGAATTTTATTCTACAATTTTTAAACAATATCCGAGAGTTTGTTCAAGTAGATCAGAAGAGTAATTGTGAAATGGTTCTCTGGATCAGATTGACCCAGTGTTCTCCGTGATCGAAAAAATAGGTGTGAGTTCCAAGGCTTAAAAAAGATATGTCCTCGATCAAAAAAAACTTTATTCGAATATTGGGAACCAAGTAAAATATTGTTTACCAATAAGCTTTTTATTAACTTCCGCCTGCTTCCTTTGTATAAGTATCTCTGCCCGAGTAATTGTGTTCTTCGCACTGATAGTGAACTCAAAAACAAAAAAAAAGGTTTCTAGTGAATTATTTCTAAACCTATACTTCTAAATATTTGCGGGATTTTTATTAATTGTCTTATTTACGTCACTTTGGTTATACTGTTCGCAAGCAGCCTTTGGAGATACAAACGATTTTTAAATTTCAACACACTGTCAGATCAGCATATATGAATCAAAACCACGTCGTTTTTAACGGCCCACTCATTTTACTCCAATCTAGTATTTTCATTCAGAGCAAACAATAGGAGAAAAAAAATTAAGGTCGACCTTAAGCGACTGATTTACGAAACGTAAATTAGTTTCATACATTTTTCATTTTAACTTCAGAGCCTAGCGTAGATCTATTCACATATTTTGAGTTAGTAATTCATCGACACTAATTTATTAATTTTTACCAACGGCACCTGCTTCGCTTAAAAAAAAATATTTTCCAAATTTGCTTTGGTCTTTTTTGAACACTTATCGCTTCTTTTCGCTTTAATATTTATTTCTTCTGCTGATACCTGTACACTGTAAATGGTGTAAATATTTCTTTATTTCAGACAAAATATATTATTTTTTGTACTCAAGTTGCTGGGAAAAAGCAGAGATCCGAATGTAATTTTAGAAAAAAAATTGCATAAAAAGTAAAATTATCATTTGTTGAGTCGCAATAATTTATTTCGGCATCAGTAGAAGCATCCTTTATGTTTCATGTTTTCTCACTATTTTTTGTGCTGGCGAATCAAATGTACGGCTTAAAAATTTATATAATTCAAATTCTGCGATTAATTCGTTAATCATTTTTGAATCGTTTTCAAAACGTTGATCCTGATAGTCTCAAATTTCTAATAAAACTATTCTTCATTATAATTTTACATTGTTCAAACTTCAAATGAAATAAACGATAAAAATATGTTTTTAAATTGATTTCATTCACTTAAAATTGACTTTACTGTGGTAAAATTTATTATAAAATGTTTACAACAAAGCCTAATATATATTAAATATGACTATCATTTTTGTTCAAAGAATTTAGAAAATATATTTTTTTTTCAGTGTACATTATCAATCACAACTGTGGGAATGCCTACTTTTTGAATAGGGATTTTGAAAAAATATCTTTTAATGAAATCAAATGAAAATTTCTCTAATTCAATAGGTTGGAAAAAAAACTTCGAACAATTCTGTAAGAGACTTTATCAAAACAATGCGAAATTTATGTGTCACTGAAGTTCAGAACGTTTATAAACGAAAATATAAAAATGTAAATCACTGAAATCACTTTTTTGGTGTTCAATTATCGGAAAAATAATTAAGTATATGCTTTTGGATTCTAATAACTCATTATAACGTCATATTTATTATTTTAATTAAATAATCTATATTTGATATTCAGAAAAAATTCTGACTTTCCATTAAATAATCGGTTCTCGGATTTTCTTGCATTAATTACTTTATTTGATGTTAGGCAACACCAAAAAAAGATTTTTTCCAATGTCCGTATCGGAACATTGCGTTTTGTCCGCCCAAGCACTAGAAAATGTATACGAAGAACATCGGAAAAAATGTTAACTCTCCTCTAAACGTACGGTTCGCGTTTTATGTATCCATGCGCTCTGAAATGTACACAAAAATTCGGAACAAAATCTTACTTTCCTTGAAATGCTGCGCTCTCGGGTTTTCCTGCACTCGTTACATGTATTTAACTTCAGGCAACAGCAAAAAAGATCTATCCTAATATCCTTATCGGAAGACTGCAGTTAAGGCCCTTTATCAGAATGGGTAATCGGTTCTGAATATTGAAGCCGCACGGTTGAATATTTTTGTCTAATTTTTTGCATACTTCATGTACATAGTAATATCTCGGAGCAAGCAGAGCCAGTTTATCGAGAAAATGTTTATACAGTGAACTTCCGCCTATTTTAAAGATCGCCTATTTGAAAGTTCACCTATTCGAAATCCCCTATACACGCTTATTAGAAATTGCGCAGTTCCGTCACATCCCACCACGTTCCCTGTACGGGATCTACGGTCACGCCCGCGTCAGTGGCTGACCAATTAAAAAGAGGCCCGAAGAGCGGGAAGCCCTTGTTGGTTCGAATTGAATATTTTAGGATGACGTCATGGGAATGCAGACAACTTTTTGGAGAAAATATTCTAAACGTAAAAGTAAGTCATAAATGTACGAATAGCAATATTTTTCAAGTGTAAAATCTATTTTCTCAGTCATGTTCCATTCTTTTGTCAATTGACGACCTTTTAGTAGCACTAAAGAAAATAAAATAACCAAAATTCGAGATTAAGGTATCAGATCGGATACTCTAACCTCATATTTCGGATAGTTGATTGTATTTTATGAAACTGAAAGATCTTCAACCGATAGAAGGATGAAACAGAATTGCGCAAATGCATTCTACACTTGAAAAATATTACTATTACGACCTTTATAAATTACTTTTACGTTTAGAATATTTTCTTCAAAAAGGCGTATGCAGTTGCAATCCCATGTGCTAACCTTCATGACGGCATACATTTCCACATCTCCTAGCATGCCCGTGACGCCATGCTACAAAACTTACTATTCCGCGAAATATTTGAGACCTTTTTTGATTCTATTACATTGATTTTTAGTTGACCAATTGCAATTGTACTGTTTCCAGGAAATGTTGTATTTGTCACCTCGAACGTGAACAAAAACACTGACATGCATGCGGGCTAACGAACCGCGACTTTTTCAACTTGCATGTACCGAAAAGCGCGGGTCTGTTTAAAGTTACAAAGTATAAAATAAATTTAAATTTAAAATTTAAAGATTTTTCGGGTTTCAATCGTGTGCGAAACTATGAATGTTGAACATTGCAGTTCACTTCTTCAGGGCTGACCTGAAACTGAAGTTTCGGGTCATGTTGTTCTTATGTATGTATTCTCTACGATGCCTGTGATTGGCCAGAGCGCCCCCTGGTGTGGGCTGGTTGAACTTGATTGGCCAATCAAGTCTTTTTAAGAAAACCCGGGAGGACGGAAAGCCAAATCGAATTGGTATTATATCCATTGTCCCTATTGATGTTATTAAGGTGTTTTAAGATTTCGATTGCTTCTCTATGTTTTCTTGGAAATTTATTGTACGTTTTTGCGATTACGGTTGTTGTTTCAAATAAAATGCTATGTCCTGTTTCAATATGATGCTCAGCTACTGCTGATTGCGTGAAATGTTTTAGCCTGACTTTACTCTCATGTTCTTTTACACGTTGACTTACCGCCCTCCCGGTTTCTCCAATATAGACTTTGCCACAAGAACAAGGGATTTTATATACTCCCGGATCACTGAAAGGTTCTTTTTCATCTTTAGGGTTGTTTAGAAGTTGTCCTATTTTTGCAGGTGGTTTAAATATGGTTTTGATGTTGTGTTTGTTGAGAATTCTTCCTATTTGTTCTGTGATACCTTGAATGTAGGGTAGGGTGGTGGTCATTTTTCTCTCTCTTTCTTCAGTAGGTTGTGTTGACTTGTTTTGTTGAGTTTATTTTCTTATTGCTTCATTAATTTGTTTGTTTGTGTAATCGTTTTGTATTAGGGATTGTTTAACATTTTGTAGTTCTTTTTGTAAGTTATCTTTATCTGTTATGGAGACAGCTCTGTATACAAGGGAATTAATGACCGATTGCTTTTGAGATGGGTGGTGGTGGGACGAGGCATGTAGGTATCTATTTGTATGGGTAGGTTTTCTGTAAACTTCATGTCCTAATGTGTTATCAGGTCGTTTGTAAACTAGTACGTCCAAGAAAGGCAATTTTCCGTTTTGTTCTATTTCCATGGTGAATTTGATATTCGGGTGTAATTGATTGATGAAATCGAAGAACTTGTGTAGTTCATCAAGTCCATGTCTCCAGATGACAAAAGTGTCGTCAACGTAACGGCACCAAAATTCCGGTTTAAGCATGTACATGAAGTTCCGAACGTTCAAATGAACGAAATATTTTCCCTCATTTCTATTCTACACATAAATATTGTTCCAACTGCAATTTAAAATATGCTTTATAATTCTGTTTAATTAATAAATTATTTCCAATATAAATGAACAAACATTTTAGCACTTTTTCTGGTTTACAAAGTCATCAGTAAAAAATTTCGTTCATTTGAACGTTCAGGACGTCAAGCACATGTTTAAGCTTGGATTTGTTAAAGATTTTAGTTTCTAGATTTTCCATGAAGATGTTGGCTATTACAGGTGAGATTGGAGGTCCCATTGCTGCTCCTGAGGTTTGTTCGTAGAATTCGTTATTGAAAGAGAAATAGGTATTAGTGAGACAGTGTTCTATCAATGGTGTGAGATTGGAGGGGAAGTTTGCAAAGGATTTGATAATATCGATTGTATCAGAGATTGGTACTTTTGTAAAGAGAGATACTACGTCGAAACTCACTAGGATGTCTTGGGGTTGAATGTGAATCTGTTGTATTTTTCTGATAAAGTCAAAAGAGTTTTGGACGTGTGTGATGGAGTTTCCTGTAAAAGGATTCAGTTTTTTGGCGAGAAAGCGTGCTAGTTTGTAAGTTGGTGAGTTTATTGCGCTGACGATCGGTCTGAGTGGGATGTTATTTTTGTGAATTTTTGGGAATTTTTGGGAGTCCATAAAGTTTTGGAGAGATGGGATTAGTAGGTTTTAATTTAGATATTGTTTCGCTGTCAAGATTTGAGTCTTTTAGAAGGGTTTTTGTTTTTCTGACTATTGTTTTTGTAGGGTCTTTTTTAAGTTTTTTTATATGTATCGTCAGTGAGAAGGTCCATGATTTTGGTGTCATAGTCTTCTTTATTCATTATTACTGTTGTATTTCCTTTGTCTGCGGGTAATATTATGATGTCTTTATTCTGATTGAGTTCTTTAATAGCTGTTTTTTCTTGTTTTGTTAAGTTTGAGGAGGGAAGTTGGGCTTCGCGCTCTGGCCAATCACAGGCATCGTAGAAAATACATAAGAACAACATGACCTGAAACTTCAGTTTCAGGTCAGCCCTGAAGAAGTGAACTGCAATGTTCACGAAACGTCGGCAACATTCATAGTTTCGCACACGATTGAAACCCGAAAAATCTTTAAATTTTTAATTTAAATTTATTATAATAGATGATCGTGAAAGTCTTAAATCTATTATTACAAAGTATAAACTTGTAATATTACATTAATAATAAATTATTTAAAGAAATAAACTATATCTTCAATTTAATTTAATTAATTTTTGAAAAGTGAAAATTTGTTAAAAATATTTATCTCTATTACCATTGATAGTATTTATTGATTTCAAATTGACCAGCGCTTTTCGGCACATGCGCAGTTGAAAGAGTTGCTTACAGTGCCCTCATCAATACAAGGCCTTTCAATTATCGAACGTGTACGTTTTAAGGTCGTTAAAATAGGCGGAATTTCACTGTATTTTGTTTAATCATCAAAAACGTAAGTACGATAGCAGTGACGCTCAGTGTTAGCTGTCTCTGCATTTTCGCCGCGTGACAGTGGACCCTTGGCCAAGCGTTCCAGGCAGATGCCCCGCTGCTCGTCGAATTAGCCGGAACGAATGACCCTTTAATTGTCATGAGATTAAGGCCGGTTACGAAAACTGACATTATGAACGCATGGATTAGTTTAATTTTAATTAGCATAATTTATTTATTTATATAATTAGAAGAAAGTGAAAAAAGATTCATGAAAATCTGTTAATATTTGCAATAATAATCGCAATCTTTAGGTAATAAATAACTTCTGTGCATATACGCTGTTCATTTTTTAGTAAATGGATGCAGCAGATTCGGAAAACATGAAAAATGTATAATTTTTAGCAGTTCAGTCGACCTGGAGCCTACAATATTCAACCAATTTGTCTAAATATTTCTGAATTAATTGATATGTATGGAAATTCCATACATGGAAAACAGACTGGAAAGATAACATCTTTTTCCCTAATCTGAATATTTGAAGGGTGGATTTCCGAAGGGATGCAAACACCATTTTGGAAATTTTGTAGGAGAAGCAAAAAACGTTCTCTAACATCAAAAATAAATATAGACGTATATCAGAAAAAGTTGAAATTAATAATTGAAAAAGGATTTAAAAATTCTTCGGTAACTACAAAGCCAAAAAAACAACCTATTTCATAGCTCCAGTCAATTCAATATTGCCATTACATGTGCTTGACGTTCTGAACGTTCAAATGAGCGAAATTTTTTACTGATGACTTTGTAAACCAGAAAAAGTGCTAAAATGTTTGTTCATTTATATTGGAAATAATTTATTATTGAAACATAATTATAAAGCATATTTTAAATTGCAGTGGGAACAATATTTATGTGTAGAATAGAAATGAGGAAAAATATTTCGTTTATTTGAACGTTCGGAACTTCAGGTACATTTTTTGGCCTCAATTTAAAAACACTTCAGCTCGAGATTGAACTCTTGTTTTATCTTTAAACGGTGATTTCGATTTTACAGAATGTTATTTCGCTCTCTTGAAAAATTCCAATTTTGTTGGTTATCTAGTTATGTACTGCAACCCTTAATTTATGCTCTAAAATTGCTTGTTTTTACCGTTAGGATAATACATCGCCATTAAAATTAAAGATTAAATGTTATTAATTAATTTTATAAACAACTTATATAAACAAATATACATCGCAGACATTGATAGGCAGAAACAAATAGTTTTTTCTTCTAGTCTTGCTGTAATTACATTACCAATGATGTTTGAAAAAATTTGAAAAAACTGAAAAAATTTCACTATGGATTAATATTTTTTCATTTTATAAACAAATTCACATAGAAGGCGGTTTTAAGTGAAAAGAAATCGTTTTTCCTTCTGACCTTGATGAAATTATATTGCCAATGATGTTTTCTGACAATGTCAATGTCAATTTTCTTGGGCATTTGAATTAATCTCTTCTCTAAGTTATCTAAGTCTCCTAGGTTATGTTGCATATCGTAAGTTTCGTTGACAAAGATTGTGAATTAATGCTGTACAACTCTAAACACTTTCTTAGGGCATTTGACGTTGACGCATGTCTCGTCGAATGTGCCTTAAATTGCTCTTCCACACCCGCCTGCCTCAATACAGTCCTAATCCATCTACTAATGGTTTGAGAACCCACCTTCTTATGGGGTCTTTTAAGAGATAATAAATGATTTACCTCTTCCCTGATTTTCGCGGTGACCTCTACATATACAGCGCAAAAGATTTTTCGCTACGCGAAGTTTTGGATTAGTGAAAAATGGAAAGAAAGCGTACGGTTGAACCGCTCCTGGTCTAGAAGTTTCAACTAAATCATGTATCCTGATTTCTACTCCGTTTTTTGAAGATCTTATGTTATCCAATTTGGTTAGAGCTAATGACTGAACCTGAAACGCTGAGCCTAGGGCTAAAAGCATGACTAGCTTTAACGTTCGTTTTTCTTAATCTAACGACTCTGTTGGACTCCACTCTTCAAGTTTCTTTAAAACTATTCCTGCGTCCCAGGTTGTATTATATCTAGGGGTTGTAGGCTGCAATCTAAATATACCCTTAAAAAAAACGAGTTAACAATGCACTCTGGGAAGTGTCTACATTATTTATGAATGCTATCGCGGATCTTATGGAATTTAAAGTGCCATACGCAGCACCTTCTTTGATCTTCTTTGTCAGGTAGCTGAGAACAACATTTTCGTCTGCAAAATACGGGTTATACGAATGTTGTTTACAAAATGACGACCAGCATTTTAAGGCAGGATTGTATTGTTTTGATGTATTGACTGATATGGATGACATCATATCCTCTATTGTGCCATCGTGTAGATCCTTTTTCTTAAAATCTGGCTAGTGGATGTATAATCTCCCTGCAAGGCGAAAGTAAAAGCGTAGTAGATGGTGGGAGCACAACTGTTACGGAGATTAGGAGTTCTATGAACACTGGAATCCAAGTTGGACTGTCCAGAAAGGAACTACCAGAATACCTATCGAGGCCTCTTCTCATATTTTCCTTAAAACTCTGGCAATTAAAGGAAAAGGTGGAAAAGCATATCATAACTTCTCTTTCCAATTAATTGTTAACACGTTGATAATAGCGCAACTCCCCGGATCCCTTTCCCAAGAACAGTATTTCTTACATTTAGTGTTTATCCTGGAGGCAAACAAATATATAGATGGATTACCAAACTTTTTAATAATTTTATAAACGCGAAATCAGCTAATTCCCATTCAACGAGGATTAAAATTTACCTTCCTCAAATTCACAATTTTCTATAGCCCTGATCTTTAAAAGGTTATTTACTGATTTATGTAGTTGCTTATTAGAACCAGAAATAGGGCGTTTCCTTGATTGATACACCTCATGTTCTAGATTTATTTTATACCCTCTGATAGAATTCAGAACCTACTTATCCTGAGTTATTTGTTCCCAATTATCTATAAAACACTTTAATCTCGCCGCTGTTGTATTAACCTGTTCTGTATTCAGCGTCTGCAGTGCAGAGTTTGGGTCTGGGCATAATATTTCTTCGCTGTATATGGTCTGAATCTGTTGTTGCTGTTGGAAATTCTGGAAGTGTTTGGTCTTGACTGGTAGCTCCTGTATTTCCTCCGTCCCACCTCTCTTCTGGCGGGTGAGCACTTTTAGTTTAAAGAACTGATGTTCTGTTATAAAGGAGTGCCTGGGTTGTTTGTTTTTAATTCCTTCGTGACATTTTCCATCGCCTTCGAACTTTTAATGACTGACTTAGGTTATCTCCAAAGAACTGCATAGTGGGTTCAATTTCCTTAAGAATCTTCTGAATCTTATGTACCTGAAGTTCCGAACGTTCAAATGAACGAAATATTTTTCCTCATTTCTATTCTACACATAAATATTGTTCCAACTGCAATTTAAAATATGCTTTATAATTGAATCTTATCGTCGTATCTTCCCATAAGAAATGTTTTTCAGACTTGATTCAATGAAAAAATAGGTCTGATAGCATCTTCACTGAGGTAGATAGATATTTCAAAATTAAATCACTGTCTAAGGGAACTTCTGCATCGTCTGTTATCATGCTTAAGACGGAAGAAACTGCCGCTAATGCTTTTCCCGTGAGATCTTGATAATCCTTGAAATGATTATTCCTAGCCAAATGTCTGGGATGGAGGTCTACTGTGATCTCATAATTCAACAATGGAGCTTCTAGGTTAAGTTGACCCTTTCTGGATATAAACGATAACAGATCATCAGATCGTTGGAGTTTATCCAAGCTTTAATTCTATCTGCTACATCTATACTCTTAGCAGAAGTTCATTTGTATTTTGAGTTCACGGATTTTCTCCTAAAAACATTATTGCTTCGTCCTCGAATGAATGAATTATAATTATAAACGGCCATACCACGCTGAAAAACCCAGTTCTCGTCAGATCACTGAAGTTATTCACAAGATTTGTAAATGTTTCCTTCATTAGTGCAGATATTAACCGATTTTCAAGAACTTTTTTTTTATTTTTGTTTAATTATATCACGAAATTCATTCAGCTTATTAAAATTTAATTGAATTATGTCTTTATAATCTTAGTTATTGTAACATGTCTTAATCTCATAACAATGAAAGGGTTATTCGTGGCAGGTATATGAAAGTAGCCGTCTGCTCGCAGCGGAGAGCCTGCCCCGGAGCCTGCCGAGCTACCGGGGTGGCATCCCCCTACCGGCGGTAGGGTGCTCTACCCGCGGTAATACTTTGGGAAACGCTGCTATATTCCATGGAAGATCCAGCAGCTCATTTAGTTTCTAGCTATATTTAGCAGTAACCCTCTATAGTAATGCTATGTAATTGCGGTTTTTTTAGAAATTTTTCACGTTTTGTCAACTTTTCACTTAGAGCGAGGTAATAATCATAGCAATTTAACAAACATAGTTGTTTAAAGAAATTATTATTGTTTATAACTATCTTCTTCTATATTAATACTAGACGGCTGCGGGTTTTTTCTAAAAAATTTCACTTTTTGTTCAATTCTTCACTTAGAGTGAGGTATGAATTAATGAAATTTAACAAACATAATTGTTTAATTAAATTATTATTGTTTAGAACTATATTCTCCTATAATAATGCTAGATAGTTGCGGTTTTTTCTAAAAAATTTAACTTCTTGTCCACTTTATACTTGGGAGATAATAATAATTGCAAGTTAACAATCATAATTGTTTAATCACTTATCATGGTTTATAACTATCGTCTCATAATTTTTCAGCTTTTCTTTACCTTTTTAGTTAGGAACAAATGTGGGCGTCCGCATGAAAATGGTCCTTATGACCGATATGGAGTTACATACAGAATCATATAACCGGATAAGCTCCCGGCATTTTAAGCCCAAGACGAACCCTTTAGGTTTAAAAACGAGTCGCCGGGGCATTTTTTAAGTTGTAACATCGAAAACCCGCTTTTCGAGAAAAACACATTTAATGTTGGCGAGAACCATAAGCACACATGTTACTTGCTTTCAGGACATAAATATAGTGTAAACAATGCAGTATAGGTATTAGTATTATTCGCCACTTAAATAAAGAAATAATAATCTTGCCCCTGACTTAGAAAAATTCGCCATGCAGACGCCCACAAATAATAAACATTAATATTAATTTAAACAAAAAGGCTCTCAAGGAAAATTTATATTTAATATGATTTATGTGTAGAAAATTTGAAGAATGTTTCAAATATCTATTTTATTTCAGACAAATATAATAACAAAAAAGAAAGAGATTGTTTAAGAAATGATTCTCTCTATATTGATTATTTATTATATGTTCATAACTAAAAAGACAAAGTAAAGTTAAAATTTTTTTAAATAAACCGCAACTTTCTAATTAACTAAGAGAAGACAGTTATAATCAATAATAAACTGTTATAACAATTATGTTTATTAACTTGCATTAGTTATTACCTCATAAAGTAAAAAGTTGACAAAAACTAATTATTAAGTCACTCGAAGCGAAAAGTGAAGAAAAATTGGAATATTTCAGAAAAGACCGCAAATTTCTGGCATTATTGAAAGAAAATATTATTAAAAATAATAAATTGTTTAAACAATTATGTTTGTTAACTTGAACTAATTATTACCTCACTCTAATTGAAAATTCGATCAGAAGTGAAAAATTTCAGAAAAAACTGTAACTTCCTATCATTATTCTGAGAGAATATAATTATAAATAATAATGAATTATTTAAGAAATTTCTGGTGAATTGAATTGATCATTGCCTTGCTCTAGTTGAAAAGATTAAAATAAGTTGAAAATTCCGAAAAACCGCGACTTTTCAAATCTATTCTAAGAGAAAATTGCTAAAAACAATAATAAATTATTTCAAAAAACCGCAAAAAATTATATTTAGCGCCAGAAACTGGCGAAACACAATTTTTCACTTCTGGGGGTTTTTGGGACCCTATAAAACAGACTAATGGTGGTGATATTTAAAAATTAAGTTTTTATTCGTATTCTATTGCTAACTGTGAAAAGAAATGTTCAGTTTCAACTCGATACACCGAATATTGACGATTCTGAATAAAACTTACAAAAAATTCTTTTTTCTTATGGGAAATACGTGTTAAACTTCATGGGGCTTGCGGAACCTCTAAATATAATTTAAAAAATACGAATTTTTTGGGGGGGGAGGATTCGAAAAAGTTTTCGGGCGATATGCATGCAAATTCGAGAAAAAATATTTCCAATGCATTCTGAAGAGCACTTTAGTTTACAATGAGGGGCCTTCCTAATTTATGATCCGCTTACGAATTTCTACCTTTCAGGTAGTTGTTCTGGATTAGGACAAAGCTTGTACTTATATTCGAATTTTAGGTGTGCTAAAATCTTGTCTTATGGCGCTGGCCTTTGAGTTAACTTCATTTTAAACGTGAAAATCTACAGTTTACTGCCTTAATTTTCGCAAGTAACATGAAGAATAAACGCACCAGTTTATAATGGTGTCTATAATCTATAATAATCCCTCTTTCTCATTAGCATTTATGGCAAATAACAGAGCTGTCAGAACATAGACACAAGCTGTTCTAAATAGAATGAAGTTTTCCAGTGTATAATAGACATGATTACGAAATTTCCGGGGGGTGGGGGGCTTGAACCCCTCAGCCCCCCTCCCCCTAGCTACGCCACTGTACAGGGACCCTCTATCCGTAACCCGAGGACGCGTCCGGTAGCCTGGTCAAACGCTTTCCGTCTCGGCTCATAAAGAAACCGAACAGAACCGAACATATATATTAATAATATTTCAAAGATTTTCAAAGAAATAATAACAATATGTGTTGAAAGATACAAAAAAAATTTCAAACCTGATTCTTACATACTTAAATTATTTTTGATATGCTCGTAATGTAATTATTCTTTTGTAATATGCTCCTTAATAAATTATTGAACATTATTGTAATCATTATTATTAAAGAAATAGTGTCAACAAGGCTTTTTTGACCCCACAGATCCAGAATTATAAAGAAATTTAAGAGCATTAGCAATTAAAGCATTTTGTGGTGGTTGTCCGAATTTGATCGTTGGGTTCTTGTTTTATTTTCAGGAATCCTATACATTAACCAGAATTATAAAGTAATTTTCTTTATGCATCTATATGAGATATAACCAAAAAGACCATACCAAAAATAAATTGACAAGACAGAAGACAAAGAGGATTATACTATTGAAAATCATATTTAGGAATTTAAATTATTAATAAAAGAATGATATAATTTAATGCAAATACACATTTTACTCTGAATACTATGTATTTTTTGTGCCTCCTATGTCTACTTCAATATTTCATGATGATAGTTATGACATTTTTTATTAACGAATGTCAGTTCTAACACTGACAAGACAGTAGATCGAATGTGCTTGACGTTCTGAACGTTCAAATGAACGAAATTTTTTACTAATGACTTTGTAAACCAGAAAAAGTGCTAAAATGTTTGTTCATTCATATTGGAAATAATTTATTATTAAAACAGAATTATAAAGCATATTTTAAATTGCAGTTGGAACAATATTTATGTGTAGAATAGAAATGAGGAAAAATATTTCGTTCACTTGAACGGTCGGAACTTAAGGTACATTAGATCGAAATATATGACCTTTCGAGAAGCTCGCTCATGTGAGACGAGATGAGATTTCATAAAAAAAAAAGAGGAGACTTTTCTCGTTGTTACTCGTTTCTCGTATTTCCCATTCAAGTGCAACACTAGGCATACATGGATAGAAATAATTTTAAAAACATAGTAGGCTGTAGCTCATTATGTCTAGTATTTTAATTATCAGCGGTCAGCCAATTAAAAATACTAGCATTAAAAAGAAACGATTCTTTTTGTCGAAACATCCCCCAATTATCAGGGAATGAAAGGAAACATGCATTCCGGTTTTATCTGGGTTTAAAACCCGATGGAAAGAAATGATTTTAGTGTCGTACATTAAGAGGTATCGCTTTTTTTGCATTCTATCGAATAGCGAACGGTTCATGATGCATTTTTTTACTTTCTGGAAGAGAGGAGTAAAGTTTGTAGATAACTTATAAACAAATGAAAGTACTTTTAGTAAACGCATTAAGAGCCGCTCATACACTTGGTTTTTTTGTTTATTCAGTTGGGGTTGCGGTTAATTGCAGTCAGGGAATGAATTTAAGCGAGGACGGAAACATATCATTCATTTATTGAATGGTTCGCTCTGAAGTATTGTTTTTAATTAATAACATTTGAGTAGTTCATTCTATTCGGTTTTGGTCTGATTTAATTTCCTGTGAATTATGCATTTCTTTATAGAAATGTATAGAAATAATTATGCGTTTCTTATGAAATTTATTTATAAAAATTGTAAAATTTCTTGGGCGTATAATGTCTAGTGTTGCAATTGCAAAAATCTTCGCATAATTAAAAAAATCTTCCCTTTTTTCTACTGTGAATGTTTCGTAAGCTATTTCTCATTTTTCTTACCTGCCTGGACGATGCTAAGTGAAATTTTTTATACTTTACTTTTTAATTTACTCGCTATTCGCATCTTTTCAATGAAAATTTAAAAGAGTTTTGGTACTAGTGAAACCTTTTTTATCGACACTTCTTTAAGAGATACGTTCAAGTTGAATTTTTATGTCATTTGCACCGAAAAACTGAATTTTGAACATTTTACTCCAAAAATATCTTTTGAAAACAGGTATTCAAAAAGTTGAAGTAGCGTTATAATAACTTAACTTTTTTGATAGAATAAATGCTTCACATTTTTAAATTCAGGCAAAATACATTGGAAATTTTGGGTTTGATTTTTGGAAAAGTACGTTTAATTCGCTGGCACGAGATTTTGATACACTAACACAAAGTGGTTTGTTTGGGGTGTGCTGTTTTTGTTGGTGCGTTGGTGCATGGGATGAATCTGTTTGGGCTTTATCGTTGTGCGATTTTGGTGGTGGATCTACGTATCCTGTGGTTCCTGCAGGAGGATCGTCCTGCATGCCACGCAACCCAGTCACTGGAGACGGAGTTTTCGTGACGCCAATGAGGCGCACCGCACGCAAGTGTAGAGGTAATATTTGCCCTAAAATATCCTATCCTTTTTACACTCACTATATGCAATACTTTCAATTCCACATACACAGTTAATTACATAATTATTTGTGTTCTATAATTTTTGCTCTATAGATTTATTTTCTGTTCAAACATTTTTATTTGATGTTTATACTTACAGTATATAGTTTAATTCTTACTTTAATATGTTGAATTTTACATAAAATCATGAAATATTTGGAGTGCTTGTGATGTGAATGTAGTATGATATTTAGTATGGTAGATAATAATAGGGTAAGTTAACTTTTTAATTTGATATAAAATCTCACCAAATTGTAGATTAGTTTTTTGTCTAATCTGCAGAAATTTTGTGGTTCTGGAATTAAGAATTAAATACATAAATATATAAAAATGCCTTAACAATCACCGCAGGGTTCCGCTGGGAGTAACTGCCATCTATGAAAATGACACTGTCTCCCAGTAGAACAGCGGTAAATCACACCTATGGCCACGTCTGATATCCATGAGATAGGTATATATCATAGTGTTATCTTATAATAATATTTCATCAAAGTTGAAGAAATTCCAGAAATTGTTTTAAACGTTAATTAATGAAACAACCCATTCAAGTTTAAATTGTTTATATCATTGCTTCAAATTAATTCACTCGCTCATCAGTTTTATATTTCGTGCCAAAATTGCTGTGTTTGTTTTTCTGCACGTTCAAATGAACGACATTTTACTGATGGCTTTGTAAACTAGAAACAGCGCTGAAATATTGATTCAATTTATATTGCAAATAGCAGATTATAAAATAAACTTAGAATGCATTATTTTAATTGTAGTTGGAACAATATTTTTTCATAAAATAAAACTGGGAGAAAATGTTTCGTTCATTTGAACGTTCTGATCTCCAAGTACATCAAAATTGCATTAAACTTTTAGGCATTATAAATTTGGATAATGTCTCATAGAAAATTATTCTTGTATATCCCTAAATTTAAAAAAATCCAGAACTCCTGAATGCATTTAGAGCTTGCATGCTTATTGTGCAACCCTTTAAGAAAGCTTGCTTCGAAAAGTATTCGAAAATTTCCTGTTCAATGGTGACGTGACGGTTATTGAATCCTTTTCGATAGAGTTTTTGTCCTCGCGTTTTGAATCCCCATATATTGCAATAGATTTTATCTCTTAAACTGAATCCCTTGCTTTACCCAACGGCGACAATATTTTTCTGCATATTTTTGGATACCCAAAAGCAACCATGAAGTAGAACATTTTTAATCTCTTTTGAATTCCCACATTTTGCTGTTTTTATTTACTGTTTTTCGAATAATTAGGTATTTTCATTTCAACAACTAGCTAACTTCACTTCTTTGAGTGATGAGGGGAAAATAATGGATTAAATGCATTAATCCGGTAGCTAGTAACACTTCTGTATACACTAAAAGTGCGACGCAGTAACTTTGGCTTAAAAAGTCCGCAAAAGTCCCCTGATTATGAATATCAAGGTTACTTTTTCGAAATCTGGTGCAACAATTTTTTAAACAATTTTATTAAACAATTACATTATTTTTTAAGATAAAAATGTTCTAAAATTATTTTCGGAAAGTTCATGGAAAAACAAAACTTTTATGTCTGAACAAATTTTTCATGCAACGACCCATTTCCAAGTTTGAATTTGATCGTTCTTTCTTAATAACAGTAACTGAGAGAAAGATTATGAGGACGTTACCAGGTAAATAACTAAAAAAAATCGAAAAACTTAACTGTAAAATTGCAGCTGGGACAGACCAATGATTATTTTGCAATTAATTGCTTATAAGGCCATAGTTAACAAATGATTTTAATGAAAAGAAAATCTATAAGAGACCAAGTTTTTGTTTTATATTTAATTTTAAAAACACGTTAAAAACGAAAGCTGTATCAAATATCCGTATTTGTTTATACAAATTTTTATTAACAAAAAAGCGATAGAAATTTTTTCAAAGTAACAAAAGTAGTCGTAATGAAGGTAATTTCCCCAATATTTTGTACGAAAGTTATAGAATTGACCTTGTACGATGTACACAAAGTCTTTTATTAAGAAGTTCAAAAAATTGCACACTTAGTGGTTAAAAAAGGACCATTTTTAACACTTATATACTAACAAAAGTTTTAGCTCTGTCGCAAAATTTTATTTTTCCTCGTGAAGCAAGTGTCCTGAAAAATGATCTACATTTTTTTCGAAAATTTCCGGTCCAATAGTTTCCGAGATATGCAGCCGCAAATATGTCAATTTTAGTGCAAATTCAATTGTTTATAACGCTCTAACTTGAAAACGGTCGCTACATGACAAATTTGTTGAGACATAAAAGTTTTATTTTTCCATGAACTTTCCGAAAATAATTTTAGACAATTTTTATCTTAAAAAGTCATGTGAAGTGAATGTCAGAATGTCACAAGTGTTACTGGCTACCGGATTACATGGGATTTGATCCATTTTTGCCTTATCTTGTTAATATCTTCGTAAAAAATAATTTTTTCTATATATAAGTATATTTGGAAATTAGTTTTTATTTTTCAATTACTATTTCATGAAATAATAAAATGACAATAATTATTATTTATTATGAAGATATAACATAAAGTTTTGTCCCATGAATTTGTTCCATTGTTTTCCAGTTGACACTCAATGAAATGAAGTTAGCTGGTGGTTAAAGTTAAAACACCTATTAATGACGTAAAATGCGTTTAAAAACACAGTATTGGTCATTTTACGTTGTCAAGATTGATTTCTACACAGGTGGCTGTTATGAAAACTAATTTTTGAATTTGTTGTTCATGATTTTATATTTTTTTAATTGATGAAATTTGAATGAACCGAGAGTTGTACGATAAAGTGATGTATTCTGATGCATAATCCTACTAGATTTTGCAAATTTCATGCTTTTGGAACGTCCTCTAATGCGTTATAAACGAAAATTGTGTTTTTAATTTATTTGAGGTTACGTTTGGCAGCTCCGATCGGCTTTGAAAGGGATTGGAATCTAATTATGTTTGCTGCCTAATCGGGGATTCAAAACAGAAGGACAGAAACGGCATTCCTAGGAATTTAAATTTGGAATACCTTTGAACGCAAGCCTCCTTACCGCGAACGTAAAATGTACAGATTTCGTTCGAAAGGCTTGATTGAAAAAGCATAACGGTTTGGTTCCCACTTGTGAAGTAAAGTTGTTGAATCCAGTGATAAAATCGATTATTGCATTAAACTTTAAACACTGTCAATAACGGTTGAGAAAAAAATTGAAACCGTGCGTCAAGAAGTGTTGTGCGTCTAAGTAGTGTTTTGGTCAAAATGAAAATAAATACGCAAAGAAGACCTGTTACCTTTCCTCTACTGAATTATGAAATTAAGGGTATTACTTATGCTAAAAACTTCTTAAATCTAACCAAAAAATGGAAATAAATTCTACCTCATGGATGGATAAATATTGTATGTAACATGAGTATGGTTTACTCGCTTTCTCGTGCATGTTTTGGAGCAGCATAGTAGCTTTTTGTTTGCGGGGAGGTACTTTACCGGCCTAGGCAGAGAAATTGCACTTTATCGTGATATGCGCATGTGCATTCGTTATTGTGCCTTAAGCGCACTGTTCAGATCCACAGACGGGTCTTCAAGCTTATCTGCGACCCAGGACGCAGCTGTCACCATCCTTTGGAGCAATTCAACCCCACCTACTTTGCGGGCTGCACCTCCCAGGGCCTTGTCTCAGCCACTTTATTATGCAGCCAAGCTTTAGCCGCTGGTTCGGCTGCGACAAATAGAAGGTCTCGAAGTTTTGCCACTGATTTGGGGACACTCTTACAAGCGCCATCCAGGTGGCCTCTCTGAAGAGCTCAAACTGCTCCGCAGTGAGCAACTACTCCGGGTAGCTCGCATCCGCCACTACCACCGTCAAGGGGTTAGTTCTCTGGGCAGTTGTCAGTCCAGTTCCCGATGACTCTCTGTTCACCGGCTTCTGGGCTGGGTTGTGCCTCTTTATAGACTTACCCCCCTCCCCCCACACGGTGGAGTGTCCTCTGAGCCCTCGCTCTCTTCTGGGCCTCAGTGCTGGTTGTCGGCGTTGTAGTTGCCGATATTCCAGCCCCCGCATCCACTTTTCTATCCTGCTGCGCTTGCCTCAGTTTCCTTTTCAGAGAACCTCAGCTCCCGAAAGAGCCGGATGCACAGCCGCCGCCTGAGTTTGGCTTTGCGGAGACACTAACTGGGAGAAAGGGGTTACATTAGATACATTCGGGCCACACTCCTCTACCCCCTCCGCCACCTCCCTTTCTCCTTCTTCCTTCAAGGTTTTGTTTTGCGTGATTCATGTTGATCCCACGAGCAGCTAATGAAATAAAATGTCCGCCCCTGCAGAGCCCCGCGTACAAGGGTAAGACTGATTACTCGGGGAGGTCGTTCATGTGCTTGACGTTCTGAACGTTCAAATGAACGAAATTTTTTACTGATGACTTTGTAAACCAGAAAAAGTGCTAAAATGTTTGTTCATTTATATTGGAAATAATTTATTATTGAAACAGAATTATAAAGCATATTTTAAATTGCAGTTGGAACCATATTTATGTGTAGAATAGAAATGAGGAAAAATATTTTGTTCATTTGAACGTTCGGAACTTCAGGTACATGTGACTCTACACTCATGGCTTAGGGGTATGACCACATTGAGTGAGACACTCAATGAATTTTCGTCCGTAGGACGCCACACCAACGCAGGGCTCTTTCTTGGTCGTTATGCGGGTCGTAGGTCATTCCTGTCCCGATTCCAAAACTGGATGTCGTTCCGGGAGGGACCTCGACCCAGGGATCCAGAAGGCCAAGTTCTGACGATTTCTGAACATTTTCTTACGAATTCCGACTTTTTGTGACGATTTCTGACGTGAAACATAACAAAAGTGGATAGAAATGGTCAGAAGTCCTGCCTTTTTTCTGATGATTTCTGACTTTTTTTAGTAGGATTTAGAGTTCCTTGGTATCTAGATTAATGTTGTCTAGTTTAGTATTGGATTGTTTTACATCTCATTGAATTTCCGTTAGAAACTTTTTAAACTCTTCCGAATCCATATTTATTTCTTGATTTAAAATGTGTAAGTAGCGTTTAATGTTTTAAAGGACTAAGATTTGGGTTTAGTAAACGTCGGTGAAACGTACATTAAAACTTGGAGCGCACCTAGACATTTTTATATTGCTATCACTTAACTATTACAAGCTCAAAAAGGGTTATTTCTGATCCGCACAAGCGATAAAAATGCATATTGTATTCAAATGAAGGGGCAGAAATACACATTTTTGAATATGTAATAGTTAAAAATATATAATATTTCGTGAATTTTACGATTATCAGTGTCATTTTAATATGAACGCGCGAACACAGGACATTTTTCCATTTGGTCTATACTTAGCAGGTATATATGTGACGTGCGCCGAAGAAAGGGGGCTTACTCGAAAAAAATCAAAATCGAGGTTTTTACACCTTTCGATAGTTTTTGAGTTGCTCTTTTTAATGAAACCATCGAAAAAAATTTCCGAGCGTTATTATTGCTAAGAATTGAGTTGATAGGTACCCGAGAAATCGGGCTTTCGCTCGAGAGCTCGAGATCCCGTGAAACACCTCCCACCACTCACTACTACACCGCCGCGTCTCATCTATACCCCGTCCGTGAGCGGCGCCGCTATATGCGGAGAATGGAGTGGTAAGTGGAGAGGGAAGATTTTGTGAGTCTTCCCTCTCTCCTAAAAGTCGCTTCTATCGGGTCGACTTCGATCGCTCGCCCTGAAAAATCTCACTTTTCAGAGTAAGCCCCTTTTCTTCGGCGCACGTCACATATGCGGATACAATATGCATTTTTTGCCGCTTCTTCGGATCAGAAATAACAATTTCTGAGCTTGTTATAGTTAAGAATATCCACGATTTTGTGCATTTAACGATTATCTGTCACTTTGACATGAACGCGCGAACACAGGACACTTTTTCATTGGGTCTATACTAAGTAGGTATGTGTGTGGATACAATATGATTTTTGACGGCTTATCTGGAATAGAAATTACCATTTTTGAGCTTTTAATAGTTGAAAATATCTACGATTTAATGAATTTTACGATTACCTGTCACTTTAACATGAATGCGCGAACAACGAATATTTTTTCATTGGGTCTCTACTAAGAACGTATATATGTGGATCAGGGTGGCCACCCACCCGGGAGAACCTGGAGAAACTTGCACCGGGAGAAAACCGGCATAAAGCTGGGAGAAAAATATTACACCGGGAGGTTTCCCGTATTTCATAATTCGCACATTTTGTAAGTTATAAATGACAGTGATTTTTTTTACAGAAGTCACATTTTTTAGTAAAAAAATTTTGTAATTTTAAATTTCACAATATTTTAGTTTCAAATTCAAGTATTCAAAATGCCAGGACAATTCACAATTAAATATTTCAAAATTTCATATTAAAATCCTTGATTGTCAGTTTTGAAGTTAATCATTTTAGATGAAAATATAAAGTAATTTCGAATTAAAAATCTTAACAGTATACGATTTTAAAAATTGGAATCATATTACAGCAATCTTGTTTCGTGTTATTTTAAAATTTTTTAATGTAATATCTTAAAATTGTCCAATTTTTAGTTAAAGATTTAAACAAATAAATCATTTCAAATTGAAAAATATTTGATTGGAAATTTTCAAGAATGTATTCTGTATTATGAATGTATTCTAAAGGAAGATTTGAAATTAAAAATTCAGTTTAAAATAAAAAAAGATATAAATTAAACTATCTAAAATTGATGCATCAGTAATTGAATAATTTTGGTAATTTGGAATAGTTACAATGTTAGAGTTCTGAATTTCCGTATAATTAGCAATTTAAAAGTTAATAATTTTTTTTATCGATTTAAATTTACTTCAAATAATTGAAATTTTAAAGGGTTTGAGTATGAAAAAGTGTTAATATCACAATTTTTGGTAATTAAAATTTTTTTCAGAGTAAAATTTTTTCCATTTTTAGTTGTAACGGTGTGTTTCACTTGGAGGGGGTTAGCCCCCTCTTATTTATCCCACCGGATGCTTCAGCCTAGCCAGGGTTGGTTTCAGGGATAAATAATGTAACATCGGTTTATTTTCTCGATTAAACATGTATGGGTTTATTCACCTATAAAGTACAAATCTAGCTTAAATCTAAGTGTGGGTGTGACGGTGCGCGTGCGGAAGATTTGTGTGTATGTGTGAGTGTGTGTGTGTATATGCTATTGACATTCTTAAGTGTAAGTGTGGTGTGTCCGCGTTTACAAGTCTTTGGGTGTGCGAGTCTTAGCCTAAATAAGAGAACGGATATTGGTCGCGGTGCGTGATATTGAAGTGAGCGCGAAAGAGAGATGGACAGAGCGGATGTTCAGCGTGCAACCATGTTCAGGCCGGTCCCTGTAAGCATTTTATAAGCGGTAAGTGGTCGGGTTCACGGGCCAAGCGCGTCATCGGCGAGCGAGGCGAGCGTCGCCCTCCTGTCCTCGTCTCCCTTGGGATTCGATAGCGGCAGCCCCCTGCAACGACTGTATGTTAGCGTTAGTTCACTAGTACGGTCAAGTGAAGCGCGGAGCTTTTAACAACAATTGAATCATGTAGTAAATGCTTTAAGTAACCCAGAATTTTTCCCGTTTTTCTTTGAAGGCCACAAACAGTTCAAAAACTGACTCAGGCTAAAAGACCCTGTCTGTAAACGGAAGGTGGGTAAAAGAAGTCTGTGAACGGAGGGTTAATAAACATTTAAATTATATTTAGGTCCTTGAAAACCATTAACATGAACAAATTTTTCACAAATAGTGATTTTGCATATTTTTTTATTTTAAACATCTCACAATTTGAAGGTAACTCTTTCTATGATCTTTTATAACTTTTCTACTTTCGATGTTGTGAGAGATTCTGCATAGCTAGCTGTGAAACAGTAGAAAGCTTTATTCACTCCTTACCAACAGCCATACTACGCTGAAAAAACCAGTTCTCGTCAGATCACTGAAGTTAAGCAGCGTTGGGCGCGGTTAGCACTTGGATGGGTGACCATTCGAGAAAACTGAGTGCTGTTGGCACATCGTGGGTGTGGTGAGCCCACACTTGTCGTTATTTACTACAAGTTATCAACCTAGAAACACTACCCGAATCGGGTAGTGTCACGCCTACCCCGAAAGGGAAATGGCTTAATGGTATACATAAAGGTATTACATAAACATCATAGAAACAGTTACCTTTAAATTGTGAGATGTTTAAAATTAAAAAATATGCAACATTACTATTTAAAAAAATTTCTTTATATGAATTTATTCAAGGAACTAAAAATAATTTAAATGTGTATTAAAGACCTCTTAGTACGTGGATATATGATTAACGCTTCTTTATAACCATTTTCTTCATATATCTCCTTAACTATGTATAATTCCAATAAAACTTATGTACAAAAAGTACTCATTTTAATGAGACGCATCTTTTGTATTCTTTACAATTTTGCGTTATGATTTACCGTTTTTGAGAAAAATTGATTTTTCTGTTGAAAACAGACAAATTTACGATGAGCGACCTCTAAATATTATCCAATTTATTTCTCCTTCCAGGAGGTATATTTTTAATCCAAAAGGAACAAAAAAATCGAAGATGCAAGTTGAGGTTCGGATTTTCTTTTTTTTTGAACACCCCTAATATATATATATATATATATAATATTGTGAAATTATATCTCGTAAACAAAATTACTGTTATGAAATATAAAATTTAATTAAAAATTGAAATTAAATAACAGATATTCTAAATTTATATTGGGGTAAGGAATTGGTTTATTGTGAAAGAAAATTAAAATAAGAACAACGTCATATGCTGGTATAAATAAGCAATTTATTAATGATAGTAACCCTAAAACAATAACAAATGATTAATTTGAATAAACTTCGTAAACTAAAATAAAAGTATTTACACTGTTTAAAACTTTAACCCATTTAAACCTCAGCAACTCGGCTAAGTTTAAAAAAAATAAAATTTCGATTAATTAATTCAAATACTGGTTAAATTTAAAATAGAGATATCGTTTCAGTTTAGGATAAGATGTTCGATAATTTGTATTAAAATATACAGTTTTTATTAAAATACATCGTTCTTATTTAATTTTTTATATTTCTACTAAAAGGTTTTTTTGAGATAAAGATATTGTTTCAGTTTGAGATAAAATGTTCGATATTTTTTATTGAAATACATATAGTTCTTAGTTAATTTATATATTTATAAATAGATAGTTCTTGTTCAGTTTTTTATATTTCTAAGAAAGAATTTTTTTAAATGAAGATATCTTAAAATTTTGTATTTCTCTTTTCAAAATGTTAAAAAATCTACACATTGTTTAAAATTTGTTGATATCTTCTCAAGGTTTAAATTACTTTTTAATCATTTCAAACATTTTAAATATCTCTCAAACTTACTTAAATTTTGTCTGAATTAATAATTGTTCAATGGTTATTTATTCATCAACATTGGTTTATAAATATTCTCTTAAAAATAATTTTTTAAAATGAAAAATCATTTCAAATTTTCCCAGGAATCTCAATAAATTTTTTTATTATCTTGAAACCTTTCAAAATCCTTAAAAAGCTTTAAAATTTTATTTCAAAAACTTCAAAAATCTACATTTTGTTAAATTTTTTTTTGAAATATTCTCAAGTTTAAAAATGAGTTTGAATCTTTTTAAAACTTCTAAATATCTCTGATCTTCCTCGAAGTTAAAAAAATTATTCGTTCAACTTTTATTTAAATAAAAATTGAACATTTTCACTCACAAACTAAAAATTTTTCAAATAGAGTAATAAAATAAGTAAAATTGTAAAGTTCAAAGTTTAAATTTTGCTTTCTGAAATTTTAACCATTCAAGGCTTTCTTTTTCAATGAATTCAGATTAAAATTATTTAGTTTGAAATATTTCATTTATAATTGTGGATTTTAAATAGAAACTAAAATATTGCTAAATATTCCAAAATTATATATTTTTATTTGTGTCAGTTAAAAATTGTATATTTTAGACGTTTCACACTGAAATTATGAATCTATTAATTTAAAATTAATTTAAAGTTGAAAATAGATTATAAAGTTTCAATTGGACGTTTACATTTGTTTAACTACTACAGTAACTTAGGCTTTTGAATCTAAACAGATATAGTTTCATTTTAAGATAAAATGTTCTATATATTTTATTACAATACATAGTTCTTCTTTAATTCTTTACATTTCTACAAAATAATTTTTTAAATATAGATATTGTTTCAGTTTAGGATAAAATGCATAAATGATACCTTCTTCATGTATTTGTTTGAATAAAACTATTATTTTAATTATTCAATCCTTTGGTAATTTGAATCTGTACTTTATTTTTACACTTTGTCAAGAAAAAAATGTATATAATAAACCGGTGTACCGGCACTGTCGTGCGGTACCACTTATATTTTACATCTCACAAACAGTTCAATCAAATATAAGGAAACATTAATTTCCAATTATTACATAAACAACAATAATATTATTACCTTGAAATTAAACAACAATCATTCATTGTAAATATAAATATTTTATATTTATACTTGCCACTCCCAGAACAGTGACTCCATCCTCTGCAGAAGTTTTTCGCTCCCACAAAATACCTTTTTAAAAAAAATTTCTCTCGCACACGCTGTGTCCGGTGTATACCACAAAATTTCCCCTTGGGATGGCTTTTTGCCAGGCTTTTAGATTTTCTTTACCTTTTGGCACGTAAAATAAATGGAATTTTTCGGAGCAGCTGTCATAACCTGACTTACATCCAGGGGCAATACACAGCGTTGCACCCATTTTAGTGCCAACTTTTGCATTAATAATATTTTTTAATTTTTGCACTTAGATTTGTAACGCACAAAACCGATTGTCATTACGAAAAATTAGATAAAATTGATTTTTCAATAGTCTTTCCTATTCTTGCCATGTAAACATAGGCTGGAAAGACTCCCAGCGCCATCTGCGCTCCGCGCTTCACTTGACCGTACTAGTGAACTAACGTCGTTGCAGGGGGCTGGGTAGCGGTACGGTGCGGAGAGAGGGGAAGGTGGCGCTCTTGCGGCAGCGGGACGTGCGTGGTCACCAGGTGGTCTGTTCGGTCGGTCCGGTTGATGTAAGGCGGCAGGAGATGACCCCAGGTTGGCCCAGGGTAGGCTGAGTGTAAATCAGCGTACCCCTTTGCCCGATGGACGGCCAGAGTTGCTCCAGGTAGTCCAGGTTAGGTTGGGTCTTAACCAGCGAATCCCTTAGCTCGACGTACGGCTATAGTTGCGCCAGGTGGTCCTATGTCGGGTGGACTTCACCGAGAGTTCCCGCGGGAGATGTCTAGGTTGTGAGGGGGGCTTACGAGAGGAAGGGGGGCGTCAGACAGGTTGCCCTGGTTGACGCCACACCTTGCCTAGCGAATCGTGGCCGTAGTTGCTCCAGGCGGTCACGATTCGCCTCGGCCTCTAGTCACAGTGCGGGTTCCCCAGGAGTCCGTCGGCTGTTGGTCCCAGTCGCTCTACCATAGGAGCTCCAGGTGGTAGAGAGACCAGTCAGCTCGTCGAGCGCAGGCACCCCGGTGTAGCCGGCTTGCCGCTCCCGGCACACTGCGTACAGTCCCATGTTAAAATATATGAACTTAGTAAAGTAACGAAGTGGCGCCATCAAGGGGAGATAGAACAAACTACAGGCCTATTCCGGCGACCCCTCCACCCCGCTTCCGCCCACGCACCAATTATAAAATATTTTTCAATTTAGAGTTACAGGAAGATTAACTTACGCAAACAAACCGTTTTATGCAGTATGAAAAAAAAATAAATAAAATAGCGCATGGTTAAAAATCCAATGAGTTTGTTTTTCATATTACATCAAACGGGCCGCTTGTGCAAACCATTCCTCCTACAACTCCAAATCAAAAAATATATGAACAGACACGTTAAGCTCAACACTTGAGTACCAGTCCGAACAGATCGGTCTTTTTTTAATTTGAAAATAAATATAATTTAAAGTTAGTTTTAATTTAAAATGTAAATAAGTTGGAGACGTGATTATCAATCGAAGAATGTGAAATTTTATTAATGTTAGACAGGTGACATTACACTCGCTATTTACATGTTCGCCATGTTCGTATCTTCCCGATCTTCCCCTTCTTCCGCACAATCATCAAGACGGACGCCACCTAGGGGAGATAGTAATCACTAAAACTCGTTCAGAATTCGCCCTAAAGACTGTACCTAGTGTGGCTCCCGGCGAACTGTGTCGTTCCGTGGCCGCGAGTCCTTTTAATGTCTCGCGGCTGATGGATTGGCGGGGCGCGCAAGCGCGCCGTCAATCCTCGCGAGAACGGGGGTAGTCGGCCCTCGCCTCGTGACGCGTCGATCGATGACGCGCGTGTTCCTTCTCTATATATATGTACCTCTGCTCGTTACATAGTGTTTCCAATTTAAAATTAATATTTATTTTTAAAGTTTTTTAAAAATAATTTAATTAATTTTTTGATTTTAGAAAAGTTGGTCTCATTCGCTTTAATGTTAAATTATAACGTTGTTATGTAATAACAATTTGAATTGCTTTGAATTTAAAATGATTCAAATTCAAAAGTTTTTAATTTTCAATTATTTATTTTTGAACTGTTCTAATCATAAATAATACAATTTCAATGCCTCTGAATTTTAAAAAATAAAATAAATGAAATAATTCGATTTTTTGATTCTTCAATTTAAAAAAATTGTTTAATTTTTAGCGCTTCGACTTACAAATTACACAATGTTATTGAACTCCTTTTTCTAACTAAAATCTCTCCCCCCACTCTCTCCTCTCTCCTCTCCCCCTCACCCTCTCTCACTGTCCTCTTATTATCCCTGTTCACCGAGGCTTTATGGCGTGTATACACACTCTGTGGTGTCAGAAACACCCAGAGCTTCAGCACGTTTCGCATCAGTCTGAGAAATCAAGCCAACTACCTCCGGAAAAATGGATATGTACGCGGAGCGCTTCCCCAACCGCTGCTTGATCAAGCTGCAGACGAAGATAAGGAAGCGACATTGAGACCAACCGCGGAAAGCAGGCACCTTCTGAGAGATGATCGCGATTTCAGGACAAGGAGGAACATTAACATGCAAGTTCCTCCTAATTCCCAAGATCTGGCTGAAATGGATGCCTCCCTTCGTGGAGATATCTCGCAAGAGTCCGACCTCTGGACCATCAATTGCTCAGTTTATGGTGCTGCGAGAGCTTTGGCTGATTCAAATCGAAGGCTAAAAGCGACGATGGATCAAAAGACCAAAAGACGCTTGCATTAACTGAACAAGAAGATTGGGTGGGCAAGACAGAATGCGTCCCGTGTTCAGTGTGTGATTGACTACATAACATCTGGTAGACCTTTCACGGAAAGGGTTCGAAAGTTCGCCCAAGAACTAAGGATCTTAAATCACACACTGAACAAGTCAAAGCTGCTGACAATCAAGCAGCATATTGGTGACAAAATACGGCTGTTCTCTGACGCAAGGAGGAGAGTACAGAAGAGGGAGAGATGGATCAGGGAGAATCAACAGTTTCTCGCTGACCCATCGCGCCTCTCCAGCGATCTCCCTGTTTCTGTAAAAAATCCACCTAAGCCCAAGGAGGTAGAGACTTTTTGGAGAGAGTTATACAAGATCCCGAAAATACTAGAGTTGAAAGAAGATACTGCCATGTACTTGGAGTTCAGAACGTTCAAATGAACGAAACATTTTCTCCCAGTTTCATTTTATGAAAAAATATTGTTTCAATTAAAATTAAAATAATGCATTAGAAGTTTATTTTATAATCTGTTATTTGCAATATAAATTGAATCAATATTTCAGCGCTCTTTCTAGTTTACAAAGCCATCAGTAAAAATGTCGTTCATTTGAACGTTCAGAACTTCAAACACAGGATACTGCCAATATCATCCGCTTCAAGGAGTTTTGCGACAACCTCATAAAATCTGAGGAGGAATGTCTATCTGGACTAGATTGTATCAAGAACTTCTGGTGGAAGAAGTTTGCTTTTACACACCAACATTTGGCCCGCATATTCACCTCATATTTAAGGTCGGAGACGCCCATTCCGCAGTGGCCGGTGTTAGGACGCACTATACTCGTGCCGAAAAAAGGCAAATTGTACAACCCAGACAATTACAGGCCAATAAATTGTTTGAACACACTGTATAAGATCTTTGCAGCTGTCCTAAACAACAGGATTTTTCGACGAATTGAGCCTGTGTGGCGAGAGATTTACGAACAACGTGGCTCGAAAAAAGGTGTAGCAGGCTGTCGAGAGAACCTGCTAATTGACAGGTGTGTCTGTAAAGACGCTGCAGCCCATCAGCGCGTCCTGTCAATGGCCGGGTTTGACTACCGGAAAGCTTTCGATTCAACCTCTCATAAACTTATCATCTGTTTGTTGGAAAGCTTGAAGGTACATCCACACATAGTGAGATGCATAGAGAGATTGATGCCTCTTTGGAAAACTAGATTTACTATCTCATCTAGAAATTGTCGTGTGAAAACGAACAACGTCACCTTCCAAAGGGGCGTCTTTCAGGGTGATACCATGATCCCTTTGCTTTTTTGCATCACAGTAGTGCCTCTATCTTTCGCACTACGAAATTCTTCTGGATACCTCTGTGGCGACACTAATCAGCGCGAGCATAAGGTCACTCATGTATTTTATATCGATGACCTGAAGATATATGCCTCTGGTAAAAGCAAACTTCAAACTGCTATAAATATCGGCAAGAAGTACACAGAAGAGATTGGAATGGACTTTGGTTTGGACAAGCGCGCCAAAATTAATCTGAAGAAAGGAAAGATTACTGGCGTTCCCAAGGACCCTGAGCTTGTGGATATGATTGTTATCAGACATCTTAATACTGGAGAGACCTATACATAGCTGGGTGTGCCTCAAAGCCGCATTCGGGACGTAACTTCAGTGAAGGAGTCTCTCCGAAGCAGATACAAGCATCTTCTTCGACAGATTTGGTCTTCCAATCTGTCGGCGTTGAACAAGGTATCTGCGACTAACATGCTTGCCGTCCCGGTAGACTCTACTCGTTTGGGGTGCTTCAATGGACGAAGGACGAGCTTAAGGCCCTTGATGTCACCACACGTAAGATCATGCATATTCATAAAAGCTTGCATATCAATTCGTCAGTTCCGCGATTATACATTTCACGCCGTCAAGGCGGACGCGGGCTTCTGAATCTCCAGTGTCGTTATAACCGAATTGTTTCTAAGTGCAGCTTACATCGTTGCGAATGGCAGAGATCCTCTCCTAAAAATGGTCAGGAACCACGAGATGATTGGCGAAGGAGCGTTGCTTTACAAAGCCGCGGAGCAAGCGGCCGAGACCCTTGGCCGGAATTTTAACATTAGAAGTGAGGAAAGTGCATTACTCCATCTAGATGCTTCGCTTCTAAAAGCCAAAGTGAAGAAAGCAGAGGTTGAAAAATTTCACCAACAGCTACTCGACAAGAAAATGCACCGAAACTTTCACAGAAATGTAGAAAAACAGTCCTTGTCGAAGGAGCAAACTTTTGCTTTCCTCAGATCATCAGGGCTTAATTCAGGTACAGAGGGTTTTATTTTCGCATACCAGGACGGTGTCCTTTCCACCTTATCATACCGTGACCGCATTTTCTGTCAAGAAGTTCCCAGTGGTAGGTGCAGAGCGTGTCATGCACACGCTGAGTACCTAGAACACACACTATCGGGGTGTCCGACCCACGCAGGAACCACGTTTATCTATAGACATAATGCGGCCCTAAGAGTGCTTTATTACCATCTTTGTCGCTCTTACGGTGTTGGTCGCGACCCTGTCCTGCCGAATGCTCCAAGGGAGATAGAGTCAATTGTCCAAAATGAGAAGTGCCAAATTTTCTGGAACTCCGATTTTCGGACAGCAGTCTCCGTTGCACACTCGTGGCCTGACATCGTTCTCTAAGACTTCGAGAAACGAACTATATTCGTGATCGAATTCTCGGCTCCGTCCGAATACAACATCACTGCCAAGGAGAAAGAAAAGGAGGAAAGGTATCACGACCTTAAAAGAGAGCTGCAACGACTGTACCCAAAATATTCGGTAGAAGTAATTGTCCTTGTGATAGGTGCTCTTGGATGTGCGAAACTATCACTGGTTCGTAACCTTAAAGACATACCCTTGTGCCAAAAATATGCCAAAGCACGTGCGAAATGGATGCAGAAAGCTGTCATCCTTGGGTCGCTTCGTGTTCTCAAGACACACGAGGGTTTCGCCGGCCTGTCGTTGTGATTTCATCGTGCCCTGTGACCACCCATCTCACGGTTGTGAGACGTGGCCATAAGTATGATTTACCGCGGTTCTACTGGGAGCCGGTGTCATTTATTAGATGGCAGTTGCTCTCGTTGGGACCCTGCGGTGGTTGTTTACCTTTTTTTCAAATTATGTATATAGTGTATATATATATATATATATATATATATATATATATATATATATATATATTTAATTTCAGACGCTTTCAATTCGAAATTATTAATTTTTAATTATTGTTTCAAAAATGTTTAAAACCTAATGTTTGAAAATTGGTTCAATAATTGATTTTTAAATTTTC
Organism: Andricus curvator; assembly: GCA_932195095.1. Lineage (NCBI taxonomy): Eukaryota > Metazoa > Arthropoda > Insecta > Hymenoptera > Cynipidae > Andricus > Andricus curvator. Next base: position 154,504 of record CAKNYM010049427.1, read on the forward strand.
TCTAAACCTGGAGAAATCACGAATATTTACCGGGAGAACCGTGAGAAAGCTGAGAGACAAAAATTTAAAAACTTGTGGCCACCCTGGTGGATACAGTATGCATTTTTCACGGCTTACCCGGGTCAGAAATAACCATTTTTGAACGTTTGGCGATGAGAAATCTATTATTATTTCCTATTTTGACATATAACAACCTTGCGCGAACTGAAGACATTTTTTTTAAGACTCATATTTTTCAGGAGTCATATGCAGAAAGCAGCTCTTCAAAAATGCGTGCTTAGTAAGAAAACAACCAGTCTGATTGTTAATACAGATTTTGTCCACATATTAAAAAAAAAAGTGTGAATTGTGCAATACGATGAACTCGTAATAGGTTAACTTAATTTCTTAAATTTTCTATCACGTGATTAATTAAATATCGTTCTTTTTAACATTATTTTAAATTTATTACACATTCTGAAATATAAATTTTACGTAGATATGTTGTTAATGTAAATCAAAATATTTGAGAGTTTAAAAGCAGAGGTAACAATCATTTACGTTTCGCAAAATTATAAAAAATGTGTTTTTGAAAATCATTCCACGTGTTTTTTTCCAAATGTTTTCATAGTATCAAGATGATCAATAATTTAATTAATTGTTATTTATAATGTTCCATCAAATTCAACACATTCTTGAAGAGCTTAAAGTATTTTATATTGTAATTTGTTTTTAAGGAAAAATTGTGTAAAAAGTACTCATATTTCTAACGATTTTTGTTCCTTCACAATGAAATAATAAATAATCAATAATAATTATAAATTGATCAATCAAGATCAATTATTGTTCGTTAGTTAACCTTCGATCAGTAACACAGGTTCCAATAATAACACTGTCCATTTAAAAACGAACTATTCAAATTTACACAAAATTTACACATTTTAACAAAATTTTTTACCACTATTTTGTTCTTTTAATATACAATTTTTCCAACTTCCTCAAGGCTATAAAAACTACGTGAGGTGTAAAACTTAAAAAAGAATATATCAGATAATTGTTTTTTGTATTTAAGAAAAAAAGTTTGTCTTTTTGCGGCCGTCATTTTTGTTTTTACCTTTCTTACCCTATACCTATTTTATGGACAGTGTTGCAATTTATTGTGAAGAAAAAATAATTTTTCTCTGAAAGTATGATCTTTAGGAATTACTACTATAGGAAGTCGGGTCGAGAGAAAATAGAACCAGAAAGCTAATACACCATGTTATTAAAATTGTCCACACTCGAAACATAGAGGCAATAGCATCAACAATATTGGATGAGATTATATACTCTCAGCGTCAGATACTTGATGTTCTTAATGCTAGATTGCGTTGGTATAATAAGAATAGTGCAAGAAGACAGCAAACTCGAATCTTTGAGGCAAATGAAAGAAGGTTCTATCGTGAGCTCAGTGAGGAGTAAAATAAGCAGCAAAGCACTGACGTTCCTCAATTGGAAGACATGGCTGTCTACTGGTCGAGTGTTTGGGAAAAAAACCAACAGAAGCAAATTAGGCGCTGCGCGGTTCCAAAATAGATAAAGGAAGAGCAAGCAATAACTCTGAAATGGAGCCTACTAACATCTCAGATTGAGATGTTTCAAAGGGGTAAAGTGTTTTCAAAAGATCATCGAACGTCCATATCTGATGCCAAGCTTCACGCTTTCGAATGATAGCCATTCTTTTAACGATTTACAAGACTCTCACAGCTATAATTTTAGATAAAGTTTACTCTAATTGCTACAAGAATGAGATCCTCACAGAAGAACAAAACGGATTTTGCAAAAACTGTCGGGGCAGTTAAGATCTATCATCTAGTCACCATTAACGCTGTGGCCAAAACGCATAGTGGTCCAGAAATAGATTAAATTCGTCCATAGAATACATTTCTTAACAAATTGAAGATTTTTTAAATACTCTGCATTAAATTCATCACAAACGTAAGGAAGTCAATTTTTTTTATTTCCTTTAGTGTTTAATACTCTTTTTTTTTACAAATTCAGCGGCAAAATGGTTCATTTCAATGATATGATTTTTCATATCTTAATGAATTTCTTAAATAGTAATTGTTATTCAGAACTAATGAGGACAGACTTATAAGTCTAAAATATTCTATTATAAATTGTATTTAATTATCATAAACAATTTATTTAAACAAATTCAGCATTGTATCAGTTTGTTCTGGGAAAAAGCTATTTTGTCTTAAACTTTTTTTAATTTACAGTCAAACCTGGATTTAGCGTCGGTTTTGGGGCTGGCGACCGCGTTCAATCCAGGCTCTCCGAACTATTTTGTCTCTCTCTTGTTTCTCTCTCTGTTTTGTCATGCCTAACTGAACACCCCCCCCCCGCCCCGCAGATCCTCTCACGCATCCCCGCTGCGCAGCGACAATTCTCGGAAACGCTGAATCAAGGATCGCTCAATCCAGGTTTGACTGTATTATAAAAAAGGTATTAGTAACGAAAAACTATCATACCTTAAAATTGATAAACAACTCATAAATTTATAAACAAGTTTTTAACCTATCAAGTATCATGGGCAGACCAATTGACATGGAAAAAAAATTAAAGTTGGGATGAGGACAATTCAATAAAGGATTAATTTTTATAAAAGAGAATTTCAATTTTCGATTGTTTAAATAATTTGTTTTACAATCTCTGTTACGAAAAAACTAATAGTACCATTGGATTCTATGGAAGAAATTTCATAGAGTCCATGTTTTATTCAATTTTTTCCTCAACCCTATTTGTTATATAGTATAATTAAATGCGTAAGCGGGTGTACTACGATATAATTGTTTATTTATACTATATAAGAAATAGGGTTCAGAAAAAAATTTTCTAACACATGGACTATATATCATTTTTTCCGTAGAATCGAAATGTTCTATTAGTTTGTTCGTAACAGACATTATGAAACAAACTGTTTAAACAAAAATTGTTTAAATAATCGACAATTAAAATTTTGTAATACAAAACTGTAGTATTTGATATCTTATATGACATATATAATCTTATATATGAAGGTATCCTTGTAACACACTCGGGTAGTCCGCCGGCTCGGCAACGCACACACACACACACACACACACACGGCACAACCGCTCTGTCCTGCGGTCCAAATACGAGTACCCTCTTGCATGCACGCACGAGACAGCGCACAGCGCAGGCGTATAAATAATCACAAACACTACATCCCTTCCTCAACAATATTTATTTTACGTTTCGATTATATTAATGAATTCTTGATAAATCTCGATTCAACAATTTTACATATGGAGCTGTACAGAATTGGAACATCAATAGCTCAACAATAGAGCTATATAGAACTGGAACATTTGTAACTCACAAAATCGCTTTAAATCTCAATGTAGGCAAGATAATTAAATCACACAAGAACTTCCTCCCCTCTTTACACTGTAGTAGGACCAACACTTAACACACCTCACTGTCAATACCTATTCGTAGCACCAGATCACTTATTCTTCCTCTATTTATGAATCTTCACCCTCAGCATCCTTCCCTTGAATTGATTTCCATTCGCCTTGAACTCTTTTTAGGTGAACTATATTCCTCCTATATCTCTGTCCAGTTTCGTCGTTCCTTATAATAGTGTCTGTGCCTTGAGAGACTTCTACTGTATGCGGAACTGGATTGAAATTTGAGCTGAGCTTATTGGTTTTGTCCATAGATTTTACATACACTTTATCTCCCTCAGTTATAGCAGAATCAGCAGCCTTCCTTTTCCTGTCAGCATATTCCTTCCCTCTTTCCTTTTGTTCCTTATCTCTGTCTCTTACCTCTGAATCTTCTATTTTACCTCCGTCCATTTCTTCTAATGAAGGAATTTTATTTCTATTCCGTCTTCTATAGAAGAGTTCGGATGGTGTTTTGCCCAAAGACTTTCTTTTAAATCCTTTTTTTCAATCTGGCTGATTTTTAAACGCTTTAGAATATCGCGATTTTGTCTTTCGACTTCCTTGTTCTGCTGTGGCCAATATGGAATGGTGTTAAAAAGGTGAATATTACATTCTTTACAGAATGATCTGAATTCAATGCTGACGAATTGTTTCCCATTATCTGCTGTGATTGAAATGGGATATCCTTGTCTGCTAAAAATTCCCTTTAACACTTTAATGATTTGAGCGCTCGTAATAGTCCTCAAAATTTTCACTTCTTTGTACCGACTGTAATAGTCTATAACCACCAGTAAGTAGTCATTGTTCGGTAATGGTCCTAACAAATCCATAGCAATATCAACCCAAGGAGCTGGAGGGAGTTCGCGTCTCTTCATTGGTATTGGAGGATTTGGCAGACCCACTAGAGTACAGCTCCTGCAGGTTTTTACCAGTTTTTCGACATACTTGTCTACTCGCGGCCAACAGACTTTGGATCTCAGACGTCCCTTCATAGCGACTATACCGGGATGACCTTCGTGTGCTGCATCTAATACCTCCTTCCTGAGCTTTTCTGGTATTACTATTTTATTTCCGCCAAGTAGAATGTTTCCATAGAAACATAGTTCGTTCCCGAAGATGCGGTATCCTTTAACCGATTCGTTCCAATCCTGATTATAAATTCCTTTCCTTACGTTGTTAATTTCGGGATCGTTTCCCGAGAATTTAATATCTTTCATGGATACTGCCAGAGGTCTTGACTGTTCTACGATCTGGTGCACATATCTGTCATCTCCAGCTGGTGGAGTATTTGAGCATTCACAAAATCGTGACAAGGGATCAGCTATGTTCGTTTTTCCAGGTTTTTTTAGATTATGTTATACTTGTACGATTGTAGTCGTAACACCCATCTTTCGATTCGCGCACAGGGTTTAGATTTAGGACCGAAAATTATCTCCAGCGGCTTGTGATCAGTTATAAGATCAAATACTTTTCCAAACAGGAATATGTCAAAATGCTCTACGCCCCAGACTAAGGCTAATGCTTCTTTCTCAGTTTGGCTAAATCTGTGTTCAGTAGCTGTCAATGTCCTATTCCCGAAAGCTATTATTCTAGGTCCATTTGAGTCAATTTGTATTAACACGGCTCCAAGACCAACTGGGCTTGCATCCGCAATCACTTGTGTCCTATCTCGAACGTCGTAATATCCTAGCGATTGTATTTCCGTAAGGGTTCCTTTTAGTTGAGTGAATGCCTCATCCTATTTCTTAGACCAAAACTTCCCTAGATTTGATTTCCTTCCAATTTTTTTTCTTAAAAGCTCTTTCAGTGGTTCTGTCATTGTGGCTAAATTTGGAATCCATTTGTTGATGTAGTTGATCAACCCTAAAAAACTTTGCAGCTCTTCTACAGTCCCTGGAACTCGAAACTTGTCTATGCTTTTTGTATATTTATCCAGTGGTTTAATTCCTTTAGCAGTTAGCTCATGTCCCAAGAATGGTATCTTCTCCACTTTATATATACATTTATCTTGATTCAATAAGACGTTGTTTTCTGTTCGTACTTCTAGTACTTTTTGTAACCTCGTCTCGTGCTCTTTTTCGTCGATCCCAAAAACCAGAATGTCGTCAATAAAGTTGATGACACCCTCACAATTTAATATCATTCTTTCGAGAATCTTTTGGAAAAGCTCGGGTGCGCAGGATATACCAAACATTAACCTTTTATACTGATATAAACCTGTTGATGTTATAAATGTCGTTATGTGTCTAGATTTCGGGTGGATCTCCACTTGGTGGAACCCATTTTTTAGGTCTAGTTTACTAAAATATTTAGCTTTCTTTATTCCAGGCAGCAGTTGGTCCATGGAGGGCAACGGATGATTTTCACGTATAATTGCAGCGTTTGCGCGTCTCATATCCACACACAGTCGTAATTCTCCAATTTCCTTTAATATTGGTACTATCGGCGACACCCACTTCGAAGGTTTTTTCACTTCTTCGATTATGTCGCATCCCAACAACTCTTTAATTTTGTTCTCAACTATTTCTTCTAGTGGGATTGGTATTCTCCGACAAGGCTGTGAAACTGTTTGTATGGAGTCGTCAATAGGGATTTCTATTAAAATATCTTTGAACTTAGGGAATGTTCCTTTTGCTACTTGATTGACATCCACGCATATCTTCAGGATTCCCAAAAGCATTGCTGGTTCCTTGCCTAATAGGTCTCTTGGTCCGTCTTTGATTACATAAAAAATAGTTACCTCCCTTTTTTCGTTTACTTCGAGCATGGCTTTAAAAGAGCCTTTTACATCCAATGGTGTCTTACTACCGTACGACAAAAAGGTTTTGTCTGGTTTGCTAATTTGGCTATGAACTTTTACTTTCCTGCTCTTTAAAACGTCCCATGCTTTATCTGTTAACAAATTTAATCTGCATCCTGAATCTACTAACATGTCAATTTTTACCCCACCTACAGAGCATTCTATAGTCACGTCATTATCAATGTGAAAAACATAGTCGACTCCTTTGTCTTCAACGAAATCGACTTCTTCTCTTTCTCTTTTTTGCTTCTTCCATGGTTGAGCGGCATTACGCTTCTCGTGAGGTTGTTCTTTCTTTTTATGAGTACCTTGTGACTTACAATATTGATGAAAATGGCCCATTTTGTCACAGAAAAGCATTTATTGCTTTTAGCAGGGCACCTAGCATCTTGTGTAAAATGTTTGCTGCTTCCACATCTACCGCACCTTTTCCCGATGTCCGTTTTTCTTTTATTTTGATAATTTCCTTTTCCCCAGGATGGTTTAGTAATCTGATTTGATACTTCATTTACTTCTTGACTTTTATCCTTGCTTCCATAGTCTTCCAATTGGTAGCTCACGAATTCGAGTGTGTTAGCTTCTGTAATAATTTAATCCAGCGTGATGCTGTCTCCTATGGTCAAAATTTTCTTCCGTAATTCTATTGAGGTACATTTCTCTGCGATCTGATCGATAAGGTGATCTTCGGTTCTATCAAATCCATATTTCCCGGCTTGACTTCTTAGCCTAAGTAAAAATTTCTCGAATGTTTCGCCTTGTTCTTGTTTTAAAAGTCGAAAAATATGTCTTTGAAAAACCTTGCTTTGTTTTGGTAGAAAATACTCATCTAATTTTTGTACCGCTATTTAAAACACGTTTGTTTCTGCAGAAGGCTCAGCATTTGCGCCTGGTAAGTTATAATATATATCCTGAAGACCTGAACCCCCCAAATGTAATAAGTTTGCTCTTTTTACTGAAGGAGTTTCGATTTTTGCTGCTTCTAAGTATATTCCTAAAGATCTTTTCCATTTTTCCCATCTGAGGCCTACAGAGGCACTGTCGCCTTCTAAATCAAATCTTTCTAAAGCTGGCAGTGTACTCGACATCTTGCTTGTAAATCCTGGTGGACGACCTGAAACAAAATTATTTCCCTTTTTTTTTTTTGTTCCCTGGAAACACCAGCTCTCGTAAGATCACTGAAGTTAAGCATTGTTGGGCGCGGTTAGTACTTGGATGGGTAACCGTTCAGGAATACCTGCGTGCTGTTGGCCCGTCGTGGGTGTCGCGGGCCCACATTGGTAGTAAATATCCACCTAGAAACACTACCCGAATCGGGTAGTGAGGCAATGAACTTTCGAGTTCGAACTGCTAATCTATGTATGTATGTATGTTCCCAATTTAATGGTGGTATTTTATACCAATTTTATTTCCAATTTAATGGAGGTATTTTGTACCAAATTTATTCCCAGTTTAGTGGAGGTATTTATTCCACCTTATTCCAATTTAATGGGGGTATTTTATACCACTTATTTCCAATTTAATGGAGGTATTTTATACCAGCTTATTTCCAGTTTAGTGGAGTTATTTATTCCACCTTATTCCAATTAAATGGGGGTATTAACTACCAGCTTATTTCCAGTTTAGTGGAGTTATTTATTCCACCTTATTTCAATTTAATGAGGGTATTTTATATCACCATCAACAATTCATATGGAATTTCAATTAAAGTACTTTGGAACCACTTATTTATTATTTACAATGGGACAACATGTAGTATATTAATCAAATGGAATGAGGATTATCGAATCAAGGTTACTAGGTATTTCTTATTTATGTCCAACTGACCTGCTATTGTCGGCGAGCAGCCGTCTCTGTCCGCATCACGGACATTGCCAGAAAGTCCCGAACCTCGACAACTTATTCACAGTACAATCGAAAAGCTAATTACTTCCAGAACCCACATATACGTAAAATCGAAACCCAAACGGCAACTTCCAAGATCCCCACGAAACAACAACGCTTCCCCTTTCCTTTTTTTTTTTCCTTTTTTTTTCTACACCTACCTTTTTGATTTATCCTCGTCGCCAAAATGTAGTATTTCCTTGTAACACACTCGGGAAGTCCGCCGGCTCGGCAACGCGCACACACACACACACACACACACACACAAGGCACAACCGCTCTGTCCGGCGGTCCAAATACGAGTATACCCTCTTACATGCACGCACGAGACAGCGCACAGCGCAGGCGTATAAATATTCACAAACGCTACAAAAACTATTTTTTAATTTTATATTCTCATTCCAACATTAACTTTTCTACTATGTCAATTGGGGTGCCCATGAAACTTAATAGGTTACAAAATTGTGTTTAGCTTTATAATTTATTTATAAATTTTCAAGTTAGAACAGTTCTTCGTTACTAATACCACTCTTAATAATAAATTACAACGATTTTTGAGCAAAATATTTTTTTTGTATGACAAACTGCTATACTGTTGAATTTGTTGAAATAAATTGTTTATAATAATTATATACAATTCATAATAGAATATTTGTGATTTCTAAGTCTGTCTTCATTAGTTCTGACTAAAAATTACTTTATTTAAGACATTCATTCAGAGATAAAAAATCATATCGTTGAATTGAACAATTTTACCGCCGTATTTGTAAAAATAGTGCTAAGCATAAAAACAAAAAATTGTCTTCCTTACGTTTTGTGATGAGTTTATTGCAGAATATTTTTAAAAAGAATATCTCAAATCGGTTAAGAAGTGTACCTTATGGACGAATTTGTCCGCAAAAATCCGTTTCTGGACTATAGTATGGTGCTGTGGTACCAACTATTTGCTTGAAGTCTTCAAAATTTACAAGATCTGACCACGTATCATCGACTCTCTAGGTCGTGCGATGATACTTGGGGAATAAGAATGAAGTATTTTGATCACCACATAATGCGTGACAAAAAATGTGGAAAAATCTACATCATTGACATTGCTCGACCATTTGACCAAATAATGCGTGCAACCTATGCAACCAAGATCCGTAAGTATAGCGAGCTGAGGCATGATGTAAAGGCAGTATGGAGAGGTCCGATCAGCTAGCACCTCCACAACGGAATATCAATATTTCTTTTATATCAGAATTTCAGGCTAATTATGGGCTAATTTTGGGCGATAATGCCGATTTTTGGGCTCGTATTTTTCTCAAAAAACAAAGTTTTGGGTGGAGGTGCTGACTGCCCGAGCAGCTAGCACCTCCAGTAGATAAAAACCTTGAAATTTTTAAAACTAATCATTTCAGAATTTCGGGCTATTTTCGGGCTCTTGAAATATCCAAAAACAAATTTCGAAAAAACAACCCCTGTCACTGACGAGCAACCCTCAATTTTGAAAAATGATTTTTGGACAAAGCAAACTGCTCCAGAATGGGGTTGTTGCATATTTTCAAATAATTTTTTTTCCTAGTAAAATTAAAAGAACACCAAAAAAATAATGTAACTACGGAAGGAAAGTTTTTTTAAATCAAGTTTAAATATTTTTTTTAATGTTTAAAAAGTATATTTTTTGAATTTTTGCGGGAAGTACTTTGCAGGAAGTACTTCATTCTGATTAGCGCGGTTGTCCGTTTGGTGATGGAATATAATATGGCCGCTAGCGACTGAATGGGTGGTGATGGAATATAATATGGCCGCTAGCGACTGAATGGGTAAACAGTAAACCCAGTAAACATAACCTATTGTAAAAGATATTCAAATTGAGGTTATCTTTGGAAACATTTCATTCTCACGCACTTGAATGATATTATTCATTACTATCTTTTCTAAGGTTTTATATTTTAAGCAAAATTGTATTGCTTTTCGACAATTATAAGTAAATAAATATCTCTGTTAGAAATTGTAAATTGAATTTTCGCCAGCTGTCTGCTAGATACTTCGTTAGTCAGTAGATCATTATTCTGATTGGTTACGCGCTTTTTGGGAAGTGACCTTTCAAGGTCACAGCGCTTTTGAATAGGGATTTCAATACTTTTCTTAAACATTTTTTTTCTCCACAATGAAGTTTTCAAAATTTTTTTTAAATACACCAAAATGTTCAGAATGTTATGCAGTATTTAAAAAATATATTACCTAAAATTCATGCAACGACCCCATTTCGGGCTATTTTCGGGCTCTTAAAATACCCAAGAACAAATTTCGAAAAAACAACCCCTGTCACTGACAACCAACCCTCAATTTTGAAAAATTATGTTTTGACAAAACAAACTACTCCAGAATTTCGGGCTATTTTCGGGCTCTTGAAATACTCAAAAACAGATTTCGAAAAAACAACTACTGTTTCTGACAACCAACCCTCAATATTCGGACACTTGAAATACCTGAAACCCAGTTTAGAAAAAAAACCCTATCACTGACAACCAACCCTCAATTTTCAAAAATAATTTTTGGACAATACAAACTGCTCCAGAATTTCGGTTTATTTTCGGGTTCTAGAAATACGCAAAAATCAATCTCTCAAAATCAAACACTATCACTGACAACCACCCCTCATTTTTTTAAAATACTTTTTTAACAAACAAAAATACTTCATAATTTCGTGCTATTTTCGGGCTGATTTTGGCGGTAATGCCGATTTTTGGGCTGTTGAAATACCCAAAAATTAATTTCCCAAAATCAACCCCAATCAGTGACAACCACCACTCAATTTTGAAAAGTAATTGTTGCACAAAATGAGAAATTTGTGCTGAGTTCTGCTCGCGAAGACAACAAGATTGTCTTATGACAAATTTCCTCATTTCTCATATTTCCTAAAATACCCCAGTTTTTTTGGGACCTGAAAATTCTTATGTCCTGCAAATTATCGAAAGAGGAAATTCGAAAATGAGACATTTGTTTTGAGTTTTGCTCGGCAAACACAACAAGATTGTCTGATGACAAATTTCTCTATCGCTCATATTTCCGAAAATACCCCATTTTTGTGGATATGACAATATTGAAGTTCCGAAATTCTTCAAAATTTTTAAATCAAAATTATCAAATCTCAATGCAACTCGCATTTAAATCAATTTTTGAAATAATTTTACAGATTGGGCAATATTTCAGTTTTAAAATTTTCCAAAAACATAATTATTGATTCAATTCTGGTAGCGCCACGTTTCCTGCATTATCGGCATTATCGCCCAAGATTAGCCCAAAAATAGCCCAAAATTATGGAGTACTTTTTTTCGTTCAAAAAGTATTTTTCAAAGTCGAGGGGTGGTTGTCAGTGATAGGGGTTGATTTTGGGAAATTGATTTTTACGTATTTCGAGAGCCCGAAAATAGCCAGCAATTCTGGAGTAGTTTGCGTTGTCCAAAAATTATTTTTCAAAATTGAGGGTTGGTTGTCAGTGACGGGGGTTGTTTTTTCGAAATTTGTTTTTGGGTATTTCAAGAGCCCGAAAATAGCCCGAAATTCTGGAGTAGTTTGTTTTGTCCAAAAATCAGTTTTCAAAATTGTGGGTTGGTTGTCAGTGACAGGGGTTGTTTTTTCGAAATTTTTTTTGGATTATTTGAAGAGCCCGAAAATAGCCCGAAATTCTGAAGTAGTTTGATTTGTCCAAAAATTATTTTTCAAAATTTAGGGTTAGTTGTCAGTGACAGGGGTTGTTTTTTCGAAATTTGTTTTTGGTTATTTCAAGAGCCCGAAAACAGCCCAAAATTCTGGAGTAGTTTGTTTTGTCCAAAAATTATTTTTCAAAATTAAGGGTTGGTTGTCAATGATAGGGGTTGTTTTTTTTTATTTCAAGAGTCCGACAATAGCCCCAAATTCTGGAATGATTAGATTTTAAAATTTTTAAGTTTTTATCTACTGGAGGTGCTAGCTGCTCGGGCAGTCAGCACCTCCACCCAAAAATTTGTGTTTTGAGAAAAATACAAGAGCCCAAAAATCGGCATTACCGCCCAAAATTAGCCCATAATTAGCCCGAAATTCTGGCATAAAAGAAATATTGATATTTCGCTGTGGAGGTGCTAGCTGCGTTTATATACGAGTGGTTTGATAAGTTTGGTAAAAAAAAAACAAGAACATTTTTACATTCTGATTCTAATGAGAAGGTATTAGTTTTATGTAAAATTTGACATAGTCGGTTTTCATCAAATCTCCACGTTTTGAGACCTGAGTCAGAAAAAACGATTATTACGAAGGTGTCTGCCTATATCGTATAAGCAAGATAACTTTCGAGCGATTGATCAGATTGGATTGTGCTTTAGCACACTTTTTTATGGCCTACAAAGAAAGAACGAGTTCGTTAACCAGCTATTTTGGATGAAAATTCCAAAAGTGAGCACATTTTGAAAATTTTTGAGACCACTTTTTTTGAAGATTTGAAAATTCTATGTACGGTTATTAGTAGTACGCAAAATGGCGAAAAAAATATCCTTATGACTTTTCGTGATAAAAAAAAATTACTGGAGTTATAGCATTTTCAAAATTCCAAAAAACAAACGAAAATGAACATTTTAAGCCGAAAAACGCACGATATGAAAAAAAGTCAAGAGGAGAAAAACGTTGCTTTTTGAACACCCTATAATATTTTCATAACAACTTTTTGAAAAATCAAAAATTCCAATTTTAATCGCACAAAAAAATAATCAAAAATTCCATTTTGCTGTCAAACTATGCAAGATACCAGAAAAGATGATTCCACCAAAATTGTGCACCTAAAAAAGATCTACAAATTTGTTATGATTCACTTATTGATATGACGCGTAGTTTTTGTTTTATTCGTAAAAACAGCATTGAAAATAGAAAAATCAAATTTTCAGACGAATATTACCAGCTACGAAAAAATGACCGAAACAAATTTGTTCATCCAAGGAAGAGGTACAAATTTGTTGTGACTCATGTTTCGATAGGATGCGTGGTTTTTGTTTAATTCGTGAAAATAACATTGACAGTAAAAAAAAATCAAATGTAAATACGCCCGAGTGCGTAGCGCGAGGTGAATACATAATCGAGCGCGAAGCGCGAGATCCAACAGTCGCGCGCCCTAGGCGCGCTCAAACTTGCGAGCGAAGACATAGTCTTCTTTGAAGAGTGCACACTTATACCAGCGAGATTCCAATTTTTGTATCCCTTCAGAAAAGTAATATTTCTCGAGGTCTGCAAAATACGCATTTCCGGCATCGATTATTTCTTCTTTGGACGAGAGTCTCTACCCACCAAGCCAGGATGAGGAATTAATTGGAAAGCCAGTTGTATTTTTGCATTTGCGATGCCGGAGATGTGAGCACACCTTCTTAAACTCCAGTTTTTTGTTCAATACACTGAAAAAAAATAATTTTAGAACCAAGTAAATGCATTTACTTGATTCTTATTTCTTAGCATCAAGAAAATAATGTTAACAGTACTAATTTTTTGTTTAAACTAGACAAATATTTTTTGTTCATCTAAAGAAATGAATTCGTTGGCTGTATTTTCTTGATTAAAATAACTTATTTCTTACAATCAATGAAATATATATATATATATATTCTACTCAAAAGGTATGGATTTGTTGAAATCTGATTAGTCCTTCAAAGACATATTTATTTGATTCAATGAGTTCGATTCTTTGAAGTGATTAGGGCGCATTTGAATCAATTAATTTGTCCGTACTTGAATCAAGTCTTTAGGTTTATTTAAATCAAAGAAATAAGCATTTAATTCAAAATAATAATAATTAAATTAAAAACATATTGATTTGTTACAAAAAGTTCCTGCATTTATACCAATTTAGCATTTATTTAGATGAACAAAATATTGCTGCTTAGTCGAATTGACGCTGATACTTCCCACCTACTAACTCCTCACCGTGGCCAAGTCCGAACTTAAATTCTCCTTGGGCAGGGGAAATTAATTCCCCACCGTAGGAGTAGTCGAGTTCATGCGTCCTATAGAAGAGGAAGCTGCCTGGGTAATAAAGGTTTTGAAAGTTACATAATCAGAATCTACGTATCTATACGATTACAAATATATCAAATTTGCCTTGATAAGTTCAAATTACATCATGCTTTGTAAGTATGGCTTAAGCTATACGGGATGCGTAAAAGCAGATAGCATTTTTAGATTCACCGTCAGGACATTACAGTAGATATATAAATATGTAAATAAATAATTTGTCACAAATAAATATATGCATGTAAATAAATAAACGAAAATTTATAGTGTAAAAAGGGATTAGTTTCATGAAGAATTTATGACAGCCAAACTTTTCTTAACTGCCTTTCGTGTTTCGGAATCTTCAAGGTTAGACCGACATAATTTAAAACAAAAAAAGAACCCAAATCACTCAGGCAATATTTAGAGACGAAATCATTCAAAGAGAGACTGATAATTCACTGAAATTTGTATGACCCGGCCTGACATTTTCTCCTGAGGTATTCCTGAGATTTCCGTTCGGTAGGGCGGATCGCGCTTCTTCTTTAGTTGTGGTTCGGCCAGTTAAATTCGTTGACCCAAAAATAAACGGATTTCAAAGAAGCAGCAGACTCTCCGTGAACTTCTTCTAACTCGGCTTTTATCTGACACTCTCAGCTCAAACGTATGCTAAACGAAAACTAAGCGTCGGTGTTGGCTGAAACTTGGTAGAGGTTAGTTTGAAGAGTTCTTTTTCTTGGCTATATACTAAAAAGTTCAGTTTGGTGCCATCTACCAGGAAATTTACCTTATCAAACGAACCCGTATTCATCCAATTGTGATTTCGGCTACAGGCAATGTGCACGCAAGATTTATTGATCATGGACAGATCAAACATCTAGGAGTCAGTACGGTACTGGCAGCAGCTCAAAAAGCAGATTTAATAAACAGAAAGTAGGGGTCTGACATATCATGGAACCAGAACTAAGTTTGATCTCAACATAAGATCATGGCAAGAGGTTGCAAACATGATTTTAACTGTTATAACATCTTGAACTAATCAAACGCTTGACTTAGGCCATAGCTGATAATAAAAAACCGGTTTAATCCGAGAAAAAGTCAAAAACTTCAAATAATGATAACACAGGTACACATAAAAGAAGTAATTGCATGTCCACTAAGCCAGGCCACAATACCTATATATTTTTGTTGTCGCTAAATCGGAATCTGATGTCAGATTTTAAAATTAAAGTTTGAACCTTACACTTCAAGATGATTATTAAAAAAATCATTTCCGTCGCCTATCTTGAGGGGAAATAGCGTTTTGCTGCGTGCGCGCTCGTTCACCACTTTTTACCACCTGAGCCGCTCAAGATAGGCGACATTAAAAAAAATAATAATTGCCTTGAAGTAAAAGGTTTAACCTTTAATTTAAACCCTGCTAGATGTTTGTAGAACGTCAGGTTCGCATTCTATATTGATTTTAAAAATTGCGAAAAAGGCCAATTTTCTCAAAAAACTGACGTGATGAAGCAAATCTAAGACTTGATTCGGATTCAGCGACTTAAAAAAGATATAGGTACGGTACAAATTTTTAAAGCGGCATGTTTGATATGTCAGCTATGTCAATCAGATTTTTTTTGTAAAATCAAATTATTTACCTTTTTTGAACGTAGAATGTCGCTGTCAGGCCTGCTAATGTACTGAGAAGGGAGCGGACTAGATAAGGTATGCATTTGGCTACGAATCGTCTGCGAAAAGAAAACCGCTGCGAGCAGAAATATTCAAATTTACAGAAAGAACTTTACACTGTTTACAGTGTGTGCTGAGAAATTATTTCGTTTTGATGAATTTTGAAGTTTTATCATTGATGTTTTTAATTGTGTTTTTTTATTTACGAATTTCTTCTTTTTTAGTTGTCTCTTAAATTGGAAGAAAAGTTCCAACCCCAAGAGAAATTCAAATCAAGATTTGCTTTTTCAAGCTACCTTTAAGAAAATTATTTCCAGAACAAACAGAACTGAAAAACTATTTCCTGTACACATACATGCAACACTCTCGAGTGGTCACCATTTACAGACATCGAAGATGGTCGATTCCGCTTCGTGCGCGAAGACGATGAGCTAAATACCCAACATCGGTTAGCAGAATACTTTCACCGGTGAGCAAAATGCTCTCCATGGTTAGCAAATCATTTTGCTCACTATGTGAACATCGTTCTGGTTGAAGTTTGGTTTGTCATTTGTTATTGTAGTATATTCAATGTCTGTAATCGGTAAGCAACGGTATAAATTGTAATTTGTAAACAACAATATTATTTGATACATGAGACCAAATGGGCGGTTTGCTTACTCGAAGGCGAGGTGAAGCCGAGCCGAAGGTTGAGTGCTGTGCCTTCACACGAGCATTTTTAAACATGTTGGTATCGACAACTAAAGTTAAATTAATTACTCGATTTGCTAGATATCGAGTAGTTTAAATAATGGACATCTGGTAATAGCAAAAGTGCAAAAGAATGGTTTTCTAACATTTATTTTATCTTTTTAGATGGTAACCCGGTAACAGGAATTGGATATGCAGCAGACCAGCTGAATAACACGATTCCAGTACAAAATGGAAGTGGAAATGCAAACTCCAGCGGCTCTGAAAAGTCGACAGATTTATCTCCCGGCACCGGCAGCATGTCCAGTAGGGTTCAGCGTAATCGTGTTCCTCCTGGTGGCTACTCTTCCGGGCTCTGGTAAAGCTTGAATTTTGAAAAGATCGCACTTGAATTACATGAACCTCTCAAAAAAACTGTATTCCCTTCCAAAAAATAAAAGCTCTAAAAGTTCGTTAATTTTCATACCTAATACGTCTCTTTGATCACACTTTCAAATTTCGTTCTCTTATTCTGTTACGATAACGTGAGAAAATATTAGGTAATAAAAAAGACTGGAATTTTTTGAAAATATCTCAGACAGCGTTTTATTAATTTTATTTAAAACTGGGATTAAGATTTCCTTTGGCAGAACGAAATTCGCAAAAAGAAAAAAACATTTGCTCTTGACCAGGGCCTTGAAGCAATTTTATGAATTTCAAAGATAGGCTTCCGACAGTCTCTGTGTATGTTTTTTGACATCACTCTCGAAATTGTATATTAGATATTCTCTAATTGTGGTTATTTTTCTCGAAAATAAAAATGCATTATTGTACCATTGTACCAAGTCAAAAGACATGTGCTTTCTTAATCTTTGTGTCTTCTTTATTATTTTCCGTTGGTGTAATTAAATAAAGAATTAGAGAGTAAAGAAAACGTGTCTCGTGCTAGAACATTAAAGCGCATAACACTTACTGATAGATACTCGTATGTGTTCGATCATTTTAATATTATCATGATTATTATCACCATTTAACACGTAGGATAAAAAATTTATATTTTCCCAATGGTACGTTTACCAGATTGGTAGACTTGGTTCTTTTACGATCATAAATGTAATCTGAAAAATCTAAAAATAACATTTTTCTTCACTGTTTTTATAGAAACATAATTTGTTTTGTATACTGGTTTCAACATTACAAAAATTCAAGTCAGTCCTTTTTTTGAGTAGAAGTTGCCTTTAAATTTATCATTTAACAATTAGACAAATTTCTCCGAAGCGGAAGTGAATGGTGATAGATTCATTTTTATTTTTTGTTGAAATTCATAAAAAATGTTATGAAGAAGACATTCCTAATATACTAATTTGAAAGTTACTCCTTCGATCATACGCGGCTGATTATCTTGTATCATCGTCTTGTATCTTCCCTATTGATCAATATACCTATCGATTATTAAAAATATAATTTCGTCAATTTTGATTGGATCACATGAGTGGAATTTAATAGAATTGTTAATCTGCTTTTGAAAAAGTATTTATTATATAGCAGAATTCCACCTTACATGGATACGCATAACGCATAAGTTAATGTGAATCGCTTCTGTTTCGTTTTTTTTTTCGTGTGAGTAAAATTATGTGGGTTTGTAATGCCTTTTCATTTGTCGTAAATGTCCTTTTTGTACTCGCAATAATAAAATTTTGTACGCAAATCAATGTCTCCTTTCTTTCGATCTGACCTCTCATTTTTACATCAGACATGATTGTAATACATTAGAATAAAACATCTAACTTTATTCTAAAATCGAAATAATCGTTTAAATTCCATCTGCCCGTCCATTCACCCTAAAGTTTCTATGTTTCCAATCGTTTGGAATTCTTTTTTCTTTTGAGGTTTTTGCAAGAAGTCTTCAATTTCATAAAGTAATAACACTCGTCGACAAAACTAACAAAAGGGAAAAAAATAGTTACTTCCAATATTTTTCAAGCTTATGTTTCTGTTAACACTCGTCGACAAAACTAATAAAAGCGAAAAAATAGTTACTTTCAATATTTTTCAAGCTTAGGTTTCTGTCTTATCGAAAATCTTATTTTTAGGAAATCAGAGAGCCCATCAAAATGTCAATCGATGTGTTATGTTACAATGCACATTTTTTCAACTTACGGTAGTGTTATATTCCAAATTAAAAGAAAAGTTTTCTTCATAGAAACAATGTAACTTTCTAAGTCGCTATTGATTGATCAAGTATGGTCATCCAAAGTTCGTCAATAGATCAATCCACGCTTCTTGAAGACACGAACAATTGCATCAAAGACAGTACTGTTATATGCAGACAGTACTGTTGTATTCCCAATATAAAAAAATCCTCTTATAAAGAGGGTAACTAATTTTGTTAAAAAATTTCAAAACGATATTAGTAGGTTATGGGTAGGTCATGAAATGTTCTTCAATTGGGCAATTGATGCGTCTCGAAGACGCGAACAAATATATGTATTATATACATTACTGTTGTATTCCCAATATTAAAAAAGTTTTCCTCATATTGTTGCGTCAGTGCCTAGAGACACCGTTTTGGCTCGAGTGGAGATATGGCAAGTTGGCGCGGGACTCTGGTCACTCAACGTCTCATCCACTATATTCTCTCCATTATATTATCGTGTCTGTTGTGTCTGTGTATCGTGATTCTGTTTCTGCGTAATTTTGTAATTGAAAGAATGAAGGTTCTATTCTTAAAATCAATAAAATACCTTTTATAATATATCTCATTTATTCTAAATATACAAATAGAACGGAGAAATTCTCGCTCGGGTTTAGATGTGTATCTTTCGCAAGCTAAGAAGTATCTGTCTGTTTCATAAAGTTGAAGTACACTTGGGGGTATTTTGATCTTACAGAAGGTGTGTCGAAAGTTTCTAAGGCTACCTGTGATTGGTACAGAGAAGGGCCGTCGATTCCTATTGGTACAAATTCGGCAAAACCCAAAAACAATGTGTTAAACTAGTGGCCCTGCTTGGGCTGGTCCGACAATCGGTGCCTTAAATTTAGTTAGAGAAGGGTCTGGGCCTGGGTTGATTTCCATGATTCGGCCAAGTTTCCAAGTCATGGGCGGTATGTTATCTTCCTTGATAACGACGAGAGTTTTAATGATTTTACCGCAGCTCCCCATAGGCCTCCATAGTGGAGAGCTCTAGGTGGAATAAAATACCAGGAAATCCCATTTTTTACGAAAAATTATTGCATTCCCTTGTCATTTTCAAGAGACTGAATCGTTTTATAGAGTTCGCGCAATTCTTTATTAGCGTCTACAAAATTAGTAGCGTTATCTGAGAATATAGACCGTGATGTTCCTGGTCGAGCAAAAAATCGTTTCAAACAAGCCAGAAAGGCTCCGGTCGTTAAGTCACTGGCCAACTCTAAATGGACTGCCTTAGTAGCCTGACAGACAAAAACTGCAACATAAGTTTTTACTTTCGTGACGTTCCTGTGACGTCTTTCTTTGATAAAAAAAGGACCACAATAATCCACACCTACATTAACAAATGGCCGAGAGAATGAAACTCTACTTTGCGGTAAATCCTCCATAATATACTTAGTTTCGCGAGGCTTCGCTCGAAAGCATTTCACGCACTGACGGAAGATATGCCTTGTAGTGTTGCGATCGTCGATTTGTAAAAGGTTTCGCGCACGCTATACAACGTCGCGTTGATGCCGGCATGCATGAGCTTTTCGTGCTCTTCGCGGATTAAAAGTTTTGTGATAGGATGATTTTTTGGAAGAATTATGGGGTGCTTTTAAGATTCCGGCAGATCGGCGTGAGTTAGTCTACCACCGACCTTGAGAATACCGGATTTGAGAAAAAGGTTTAAATTTAGAAAGGCTGCTTTTGGAATTGACTGATAATTTTTGAGACAATGAATGCAGTTCCTTTGGAAAGGCTTCTGCTTGTGTCATTTTAATTTTTAGAATTGTTGAATCTTCTGAGGATCCCATTCTCCTCTTGACTTTCTTTAATAGAAATTATTAGTGAAAGAGTTGAGGGAGTCTTTTTTGTTTCCGGAATTTCCTTTTCATGGAAGGGCGATTTAGGCCAGGTATTGGAATCATGACTTAACCAATGAGGGCCCTGCGAGCAAAGAGTGTTTGCTAAGAATTCTTGAGGACCTTGTCCTCGCGAAATTATATCAGCAGGGTTGTCTAAAGTAGGCACGTGACGCCAATCCTGAGGCTGAGTTGCTGCTTGAATTTCGGCAACTCTGTTCGCAACAAAAGTTTTTAAGGTATAAGGAGGCACGTTAATCCAATTGAGAACAATTGTTGAGTAAGACCAGAAATAAACTTTGTCAATTTTAAATGGAAAGGCCTTAAATGTGGCAGTGTACAATTTGACTAGAAGATTGACGGCGCATAATTCAAGTCGAGGTAGGGAGATCATTTTTAAAGGAGCGACTCGAGATTTGGAACAAATCAAAGCACTGCGATGCCTGCCCTGCTTATCAGTAGATCTCAAGTAAAGACAGGCCCCGTATGCCTTTTCACTGGCATCGCAGAATCCATGCAACTGGATTTCATTTGTGTCTGGAGTTGAAATGAAACGATTAAATTTTACCTCATTGAGAAGCTACAATTGTTCTTTATACTGGATCCAAAACTCTTGAATGTGTAGAGGTACCAGAGGCTCCAGAACGTGGGATTTTTCGGCCCCCACCACGTTCCCATCTGGGAGCAATACATGCAAACGTAGCGTGTCGGTGAGAAGACTCTGTTACGCGTTGCGTCGGCCATCCTCGTGTAAAGCCGAAAATGCACGAGCACGAACCCGTGTTTCGGGCCGAGCCGAGCTTGCCCGACTTCGCGATTCAGTTTCGTGGGCTATTAGGAGGTTTGGGTTGATTTTTGTTTTCAAGAATGACACCTGAAGGAAAGACTTCAAATGCATGTAATGAAGTCTCGAAATATTTTTTATTATGTCTTTCAGGAACGTATATGGGATTTTAAGATTAGATTAATAATATTTATCACTTTCAAGTGATTTCATTTTTTATTATTTATGTTTTATTTTTCAATCGATTTCAAATATTGCAAAGTTCAAATAATAATAAATAATTATCATTTTTAATTCAATGTATAGAATTAATGAAAATAAAATTGATACAATTTTAAATTATAAAATTAAATTAATTTTAAAAATTAAATTAAAATTGAATTAATTAATTAATTTGATTAATTAAATTAGAATCGAATTAAATTAATTATAAAATTTTGAATTTTATAAAATTTTTAATTTAATACATTAATCAACGTTCTTAATGTATACTCTGATAATTACCTTTCTTTTCATGCTATTTTAGGCTATAATCACAATTTTGGGGATTTCAAGAGAAAAAGCCAAAAAATTATTAACTTGTCCTCATATGCTTTCTTAACATATAAAAACTTTATGAAACCTTCAATGTCTAACAATATTTATCTGAACATTACAACATTAATTTTTCACAATTTTATTTTTATTGTGAAATAATTGTAATTGGAAATTAATTGCGAATAATTGTAAAATAAATTGAACAAAATTTATTTAATAAAGAAATATCTCATGATTTTTTTAGGACAAACAATTTTAAAGGTAAGTCTTTGCAGTATTTTAATAACTAATGACCATATTTTCTGAATATTTTTCTTTGATGGTGCAATGATAGGGTCAAACATGGTACAAAAAACCGCCGTGAAATTTCAAATAAAAACTGTACTCTGCATAAATTAATTTTCAAAAAGAAAAATATTTATACCTTTTTATAAGTATTCCCAAATTTTATTTGAATATGATACACAGTGATTTTTATTTTAAAAATTCTTGTAAATAGTTGGTCATTTTTTACATTTTATGATATTTTTGTACCATGTTTGACCTAAGGGAATAGATTTTAGGAATGAAATTATAAAAATATCTCAGTTTGTGTTTGGTTGATAATAATATTTTTTGTTGAAATTTTTATTTGACATACCTGAAATATTGAAAAATTTTGTGAAATTTTCTCAAGAATCCTATATGAAAATTATATTTATAGAAATTAAAATAAGCAAAGAAAACAGTTAAGTAATGAATAGTTATTCGACATTTTTTATTTTGTATACAAAATTATTGAAATTTTTCTTTCTTCTTCATTAAAAAATTTATTTATTTGGTTGAAATTCAATTTTTTGAAAGATGATTGCAACTGTTTTTAATTAAAAATTTGAAATTTTTCATTGAAATAGCAATTATTACATTTTTCGTTGAAAATGCAGCGTTTTTGTTTGAAAATTCAACTGTTTAGTTAAAACTCATATTTTTTGTTGGAATATTGAGTGACAATCAGAAATATTCAAAAATCTTCGAAAATTTTCTTAAGACTCTTAGGAAAATTATATTTATACCTATAAC
>CAKNYM010049427.1:182367-199790 GCA_932195095.1 Andricus curvator
TTTTGACTGAAATGGGAAGAGTCAATGATTGCGCGTTGCTCAAGAAATGAAATCATGTCCTCTAACGAAGGAATGTTTGTACCTTTAATTGTTTCCTCCCATTTTTCTTTAGTATAACTATTTAGTTTGTCTTTAATCAATTAAACAAGAAGAGTGTCCCACAATCTTTCTTCGTCGACGAGTGGCTTGATAGCTCTGACTTGCTTTTGCACGTTGTCGAGAAGCTTGCGCGTTGAGAATTCCTTTGACACGCGCGGAGTTTCGAATAGGGATTTAAAATGATTTTCGACAATGAATCTTTTATTGTCATATCGTTTTTTTATAAATTCCCATGCTACCGCACAGTTTTTCGTTGTGGTTGTGAGAGAACCGATTACTTCCCTTACTTCACCCGTTAAACACGCCTTCAGATAATAAAATTTATGTAAATCTGAAATTGCTGGATTGTCATGACACATTGACTTAAATGAGTCGTAAAAGGTGAGCTAAGTGTAATAAGAACCGGAAAATGTAGGAGTTTGAAGTTTGGGAAGTTCAAAAAGCGACAAGGGTAAACATGACGTACTGTGGTGTGGAAGATGTGGAACCTGTTAAAAGTTTTTAAAGATGTTTTTTAGCAAGTCCACTGATCGCGTAAAAACGATTTTCGAATTGTATCCTTTCGGACTCCTTGATCTCAAGTGAATCTAGTTATTGAAACAAAGTTTAAATTCAACTAACGGAACTTTAACAAACGATTTATCAACTATGGTTGAAAATGCAGAGGGAGCAAAGTTCATGCCGCCTTTGAACTTGCAACTGCCCGACTCATTTAATTTTTTCCAACCGGAAAAATGGAAAGCGTGGATTACAAGATTCGAGAGTTAAATCTCTGTTGCTGGCTTGGACTCACAGGCCTGAAAAGGAAAGAGTGGACCTTCTCTGTTATACAATGGGAGAACAATACGAAGAAATTCTTGCCAGGATTATGCCAGAAGAGGCCGAACGAGCGCTATATGCCACAGAGAAAGAAAAATTTGATAATTATTTCGCTCCAAAAAAAACGTCGTCTTTGAAAGATACAAATTCAACACACGTATACAGCAGCCTGATGAGTCGGTTGATACTTTTATAACCTATCTGTACACGCTGTCTGAAAAATGTGAATATGGAACTTTAAAAGAATCTTTAATTCGCGATCGTATTGATTGGATTGACAGATAGGAAAGTCTCAGATCGTCTTTAATTGATGCCGGATTTAACTATCGACTAGGCAGTTACCGTCGCGCGACAAGCTTAAACACATGCCAAGGAAGGTAAACTGATGCGGGACAGCTGAGATGAAAATACAGAGATCAACAAATTACTATTTCA
This sequence comes from Andricus curvator, assembly GCA_932195095.1. Classification (NCBI taxonomy): domain Eukaryota; kingdom Metazoa; phylum Arthropoda; class Insecta; order Hymenoptera; family Cynipidae; genus Andricus; species Andricus curvator. The sequence goes on from CAKNYM010049427.1 coordinate 183,721, forward strand.
AAAATCGAAGAAGACTTCAGAAGATAAAATCGATGGGAAATCTTCGAAGAAAGAAGATACATCGCAGAAAGACAAGTGCTACAGGTGCGGGCTCGAGCGTCACGATCAAGGTAAACGATGTCCAGCATTTAATTCGGTATATAGAAACTGTAAGAAAACCGGTCATTAGGACCGTGCATGTAAAAATAAATCGATTCGTGTAGTTGATCGCGACACGTTCAATAATTCTGACTCGGATGACACTAAGGAGTATTTTTTTGGTGCAATACACTCTAAGGTTAAAAAGAATAATTCAAAATATTGGATTCCCTTAAAAATTCGAGATTTTAGCAAAAAAGAACATTTCTTAGTGTAGTTTCTTAGTGGCAGTGTACACAAGATGTTATTCTTGGTCCGGATAAAAAAAAAATTATCTCCATCAGGATACTTATACCTAACTCTCGAATCTGCTAAACAAGAATCGAAAGTTAAAGCATACGTATTACAGAAAAGTTCATACATCTTGGGCAGCGATGTTATGGATAAATTTGTTACAATACAAATAAATCGAATTACCAAGAAAAAATCAGAGTCAGAATGCGAGAATAACTCTAAATCTAATTCGAAATCTAATCTAAACGTAGAAAGTGAATTCCCATGCTTGTTCACGGGAATTGGTCAATTTAAACAGGGAATAATAATACCGATAAAAAGTTACGCCAGACCGTTTCACCAATCCGCACCACGTAGTGTACCTATTCCTACACTGAAAATTTTTTTGGCGAACTGCTCGCCCACGTGATAGAGCTGCAACACCAAATGCGTCGCGTGCTGCTCGCCCGCAGCTTTGTGCGAATCCTCTCTCTTGTTGGGTACGCTGTGTACCGACATTGGAACAGCTGTAACCCCAACAGTGTTGGTACAGTAACGCTCCGTTTAGGCGGGAGAACGGCATCCCCAACCCGAGTTTTGCGTGGAGTTTGTTTCATCCGACAAACGGTTTGTCGTATATATTCGTGCTTATTTTATTTTTGCAAATGAACTTTTGATCTTGGATGACTTCTTAGAGAAGAATAAGTTCTCGCATTCACGCAATGACCTCAAATGTAAATAATTTATCAATATATAAACTTGCCTTTGTGAATAGGCGACTGCACATAACCTATAACCTATAAGATAGAAATTTCGTATTTTTTTGGTGAAAAACGTTAATCTTTTTTGGTTGAGGATTTAACTGTTTTTGATTTAAAATCAAAATCTTGTTTGCTCGAAATATGAACTGTTACATTTTTCGTTCAATATTTATCGTTCTTGGTTGAAAATTATACTACTTAGTTGACCGTCAAACTGTTTTGTTAGAAATTAACTTTTTCGTTGATGGTTCATCATTTTAGTTAAAAACTCATGTCTTTGGTTGAAAATTTAAGTATTTGGTTGAAAATTCGCTTTTTTAAAAATGTTGGTTGACTCTTTCATTTTCTCCTTCTTTTTTCATTTGTTATGTATTTGTCTCTAATGAGCCGAAAAGGAGGTTGTTTAAAAATCTTATTTTGATTCGTGATTTTTTTCAAGCTCTGATTTCGGTACATAAAATTATTAATAAGAAAGCAGATTTCATTTCGATCTTAAATGAATTTTTAAATAGAGACAACTTTTTACCTTAATTTGTCAAAAAAAAATCTATTTTTATTTAAATACTTTTTACACGATCACAAAACTCAACTGCGACCTGCAGCTTAATTTGTCCGCGAAAATCCATTTCTGGACCTGTGGGGCAATTTATTTTCTCTTTTGTGGGACTGAAGCGTTCCCAACACGCGGGAAAGGATCTGCTCGCACGTTTGGCACTATTGCTCACTCAAATGTGGTGTGGCCGCTGCACCGACCGCCGTGGTGGCGCTGCTTTCTCACTAAGAAGACAGCTGCTTGCCCAAAATTTTTTCAGTGTATGCTTGATAAACTTAAGGCCGAGCTAGATCGTTTAGTAAAAGATGAGACTTTAGTTTCGATCGACGAACCTACTGCATGGTGCAGCCCTATAGTATGCATCCCTAAACCTGATGGTAGCATTCGCATATATTGCGATTATACACAATTAAATAATAATGTTGTACGTCCAGTATATCCGATCCCAAAAGTAGATATTGCTTTAGCTAGATTAAATAACGCTAAAATTTTTTCACGCTTGGATGCAAATGCAGGGTTTCATCAAATTAAACTAGCAAAAGAAAGTCGACCTTTAACTACTATTATTACACCCTTTGGTCGATTTAGGTTTAACCGTTTGCCCTTTGGTGTCAACTGCGCATCAGATTACCCTGAGATTAGTTTGCAAAAGGCTAGAAAGGGAAGGGATTACTTTAAATAAAAAAAGTGTCAATTTGGCGTCACTAAAGTAGAATTTTTAGGACATAGTATTTCTGAAAAAGGAATTGATGTGAGTCCAGAAAGGGTTGCGGCCATTTTTAACTTCCCTATACCAAAAGATAAGCAAGCTCTATTACAATTTGTAGGAGCAGTAAATTTCTCTGCTAAGTATATTCCTAATAGATCGCAGATTATGGAGCCACTTTTCGCCTTATTAAAAGATGATACACCATTCCTTTGGAGTCATGCTAAAGACTCAGCGTTCAAAACAATGAAAAACCTTTTAAAAGAAGCTCCCACATTAGCGCAGTACGATCCAACTAGTCACATTATAGTTCAAGCAGATGCTTCAAGTTATGGTATCGGAGGTGCATTAATGCAGGAAAAAAATAGCGAATGGCGAGTCGTGGCTTATACATCTAGAACACTGTCTGTAACCGAACAACGCTATAGTCAGATTTAAAAAGAAGCTTTAAACTTAGCGTTTGCTACTGACAAATTTAAAGATTTTATAACGGGCCTAGATGTTGTTCTCAAGATCGATCATAAACCCCTTATACAAATTTTAAAAACTAAACCATTAGATGATTTAACCCCGAGGTTACAAAGAATTAGAATACGATTAATGAGGTTTAATTACAATATTGTATACGTTCCAGGAAGACAGTTCTCGCCGATTCTCTATCTAGAAACCCACTAAGCGATAAAGACGAATCCAACAACGATTTAGAACGAGAAACCAAAAACGACATTCGATTTATAATAAATTCAATTCCAGCAAGTACTAATCTAATGGGAAGAATCGAAATGGAGTAAGAAAGTGATTCAAACAAAGCGAAATTAACTCCCGATTAAAAAAATTACTACACGTTTAAAGATAATATCTCCTATTCCGAAGGCTATTTACTGTATAACACGAGACGCATAATTCCACCTACCCTACAACTAGAAATAATCAAAGAACTACACGACGGACATTTAGTCATAAATAAATGTCGCGAAAGAGCAAAACAGGCCGTTTGGTGGATTGGGCTGAGTACCCTATTACAGAATTTGGTTAAAAATTTCCCTAGTTGTATAAAAAAAACGAGCTAATTACAAAGAATCATTTGTTGCTGAGGATTTCCCCAATAGACCATGGCAAAAAGTTGCGTTAGACTTATTAAAACACAAAAAAGGTACATCATAGCGACGGATTACTACTCACGTTTTATTGAAATTGTACCTTTAAGATCGATGGCTGAAGTTGATATTATAAAAGAGTGTAAAATTATGTTTCCACGATTTGGTATCCCGGAATATATACGAAGCGATAACGGAAGTTAATTCCAATCTGAATTTAAAGCCTTTGCCAGGCGATACGATTTTAAGCATGTAACAAGTTCTCCATATTATTCTCAAAGTAATGGTTTTATAGAAGCGGCTGTAAAGATTGCAAAAAATATCATTAAAAAGTCAGAGGACGTTTGTATCGGACTCCTCTTTTATAGATCGACTCCTCTTGAAAATGGCTTCTCTCCCGATGAGTTAATGTTTTCGGGAAAAATAATTTCTACTGTTCCCTGTAGTTCCAAGCAAATTAGGTACTTTTTTTGATCACGATAAAGTTTTTCTTAAAGAAAAAGAAAGAAAAGAGAAGCAGGCTATTACCCAGATAACAATGTGCTTACACCTTGCCCGCATGGTGTTTGCACGCGTGTCGACCGATCGGCACGATGTGAGGGCAAGAGTGCAGACATATGTAGGACACATATGCGTCGCACGCGTGTCGGCACGTGCGTGCCAGCGTCGTGCTAGCATGCACGTGTTTGAGTTATAATGATTGCAAACAAGATGTTAAAAATAACATTAGTAACAGGAAACATTGCATGACGTTTTTAAGAAGACACTCCTGTGTTGAAAGTTGTTCTTTAACAACTGATGATGCAACAGGTGTTTACTCCAAAAGCGACATACACAAAATTATTCCTGCTACCTCTTAAATAATGTATTAGCGAGAAATATATATTATCTGAAAATATTTTTTATTTCGAACAATTTAAATTATTCAACAAAGAACGTTTATACATCACTTTTGTTAAAAAACAAAGGGGTTTTAAAGAACACTATACTTTTGAATCATCCAGTTAATTACTTTCAATTATTTTTCAAGTTGCATATTTTTAATCGTTCTACTACTAAGATTTAAGAACTTAAATCTCAGAAGTAGAACGATTAAAAATGTGCACTTGAAAAACTTGTTTTCGGTCATTTTAAATCTGAATATAGTAAATATAGTAAAAAATAGTGAACCATTTTCCGAACTAAAACCCAAGAAAAAAGGTTTATTTAATTTGAACAAAAATAATTATTCACTTTTACTTCGACTTTTTGTCTGTAAAATAAACTTGGAAAATAACAAAAATTTAGAGCATGAAGCGAATTTGATCAGAGTTTTATTTTTACACAACTGCTATATTATGTTTTTAGTAATAATGCGCTTTTTGTGTCACACTCTTCACCGCACGCTATATGTCGACATTTTGCCCTAAGTACCTGAAGAGCATGATAGACGCACGCTGTGCTGCATATCATGCAGACCGTGTGCGGGCACTATGCGGGATTACTTATTACCCTCAGAACGTGCTGTCACTGTGCTTGCATTGTTGCCGACACATCGTGCCTGCACTTCATGCGCCCATGTGCGTCCGCATGCATTGTTATCTGGGTAGTTACAACAAGAGACATCGATCTAAAAATCTTTCCCCTTTAAAAATTGGTGATTTTGTGTGTATATCAGATTTAAGAAGATATGGGAAAGTTGCAAAGATCGACGACTCACCAAACTCTTATTATATAGAATCAAACAAGGGCAGAGTGCGAAGAAATAGATGGCATTTGATCCCAGCCCTCTTTAAAAGCGTGACCTACGATCCTAGCTAAGACGCGTGTGTATATCCAGAAATTGTGAACATGCGCGAAGAAAATAAAGGACCTAGAGTTTTATGTGAGCGCGAGTCTGAGCGTGATAATATAGGTATCCCGAACAATGTTAACGTAAACGCAGAAAATATCCTCAATGATCGAAATATCGTTAATGTAGAAATACCTGTATGAACAAGAAGGCAACCGAATTGGATGAAAGACTACGTAAATTAGATGTAAAAAATATATATATGTAAAGTTGGCTTCCTTTAATAAATAGAAAGGATGTTGCGTGACTGCCTAGAGACACCCCTTTGGCTCGAGTGGTGATATGGCAAGATGGCGCGGGACTCTGGCCACTCAACGTCTCATCCCGGTCACTCCATTATATTATCGTGTCCTTAAGTGATTCTAACCCTTTTCCTCATTCGCACGATAACAGAACGCATATCAGCAAAATACACAATATACTTTTTTAAATTTATAAATCGGCATTACTATATCATAAGAGGTCATAGAAGGTACGTCAATAGATCATTCGACGTGTCTCGAGGACGCGAAAAAACATGTCACAGTACTGTAGTATTCGGAGTATTCCTAATATGAGACAAAGTTTTTCTCATACAAACATAATACACACTTTTTTTAGACTTCATAAATAGGTACTGGTGGGTCATAAAAGGTTTAACCATAAGTTGATCGAAGCATCTCGAAGATGCAAAAAGTACGCTACATAAAGTATTGTTGTACTTTGAAAATCAAAAAAGTTTTTCTCATATGAACAGAATAAACCATTTTTTTAAACTTCATGAATCGGTACTGTTGGGTCATGAAAGATTCAAAAATAGGTCGATCGATGCATCTCGAAGATAAAAACAAATAGACTACATATAGTATTGTGGTATTTTGAATATATAAACAGAATAAATCATTATTTTGAAACTTCATAAATTGGTACTGTTTGATCATGAAAGTTTCAACAGTAGGTAGATCGAAGCGTCTCGAAGACGCGACTAATTACACTAGATATCTGATTGTTGTATTTTGAATATCAAAAAAGTTTTTCTCATATAAACAAGGTAAGATTTTTGTTTTGAAATCTTTAAACTGAAAAAAAAACGCTTTTAAATGGCCGATATAGCTAAAAATTCGATCAGACCTGAATTTCAATCGGAGCTACAATTCGTCAAAATGTTATGATCATAGATAGCTCTTTTACTTTTCCAGATATGGTGAAAAGAAAAGTTACATACACACACACCGAAATTTAAAAACATTGTATTTCCGAGCTCCTAGGGTCGAATTATATCGAAATTGTCAAAGAAGTAGATTTGAAAATTTAGGTAATTACAAACATCCCTCTATGATGTAGCTAATTCATTAAAAAAATTTGCACCTTTATTACTAGAAATTGAATAAAAGTGTCAATACAAAAAAGGCCAACGTTTCGACACTGCTTTTTGTTTTTCTCAAGGCTGTTTACGTACAGTTTTTTAACAAATAAAACCGATGAGGTATAAAATGTCATTATGTTAAAAAGATCAAAATTCCAGAGCTTAAAAAATAAATTTTTTTGTAACCTCATACGTAAAAGAACGGAGGTTAAAATTAATTTAAAAACTACATTTTTAGTTAAAATTGGTAAAAGCAAAGCGTTTTTGAAATATTTAAGGAATTCGACGGACAATAATAATCAATCAGCTGATAGAAACAAAACAGAAGCAGTGATGTTTCAACAAGTTCTCTTAAATAAATTTTTGTCATTGGATCGTTTTACATCCCTCTATGAGGAAGCAATATAAGCAAATGCATATTGTAAGTAATTTTTGAAAGTTTGAAGTACCTTTTTTGGAAATTTGTTTTAATTGGTTCGCCAGAGATATTTTGGAGCAGTACATTGACATTTTATGAAAAATGTGATTGTTATAAATACCCGGTGATATTTTGGAGCTGTAAATTTAAATTTTTTGAAAAATGTGATTGTTATAAAAAAATGGCATAAATGAAATTCGCTGTATGTGGAATTTTGAAAAGTTTGAGGTGCTTTTCTTGGAAATTTGTTTCAATTGGTGTTCCAGTGATATTCCGGAGCAGTACATTGACATTTTATGAAAAAGGTAATTGTTATAAACAAATTCGCAATGTAGGTCAATTAAAAGCTGTTATACGCCTTAGAGAGTATCTTCTGCATATACCATAATGTGAAGATTAAAAAAAAATTGGTCGACTTTAAACGAAGAAGAAAAAGAGCCCCTGTAGCAGAAATAAAAACGTCTGGCCGAAAAGGGTTCGAAAAATATATCATGTTACGCTCCTGCATACAACTTTCAATTGACCTGCATTGCGAATTTATTTATAACAATATCACATTTTTCAAAAAATGTCAATGTCCTGCTCCCGAATATCACCCCTGGCGGACCGGCCGAACGCAAGCATTACGCTACAGCGTAATGCTAAAGTAATATGGCATTATAGTTAATAAAAGGAACAAAATAAATATGTAAACTGTTGCAATTATAATTACACGTTAAAATTTACGTTAAACGGTCATGCCGTAATTGCAACAAGTTTCTTTTTCAGCGTTAAAAAATAAAAAAACGAAGTGTCTGTCAGTGACGTATGCTAAATGCGGCTTCAAGTACATCGCTAGTAGCATTTTACGCGCGAAGTTCTAAAATAAATTTGAAAATTGTAAAACGCGAATGTGTCAAATAAATGTAAATTGTAGTAACAGAAGGGGATGGTCGAGCGGTAGATGAAAAGGCCGTTTTTCTCAGAAGATGTAAGAACAGTTTATTGAAGTACGGCTGATACAAGACTGACTCCTTCTTCCAATATCGAACGGAAGAATCGATCTCTGACAATCAATCGCCATCTATAGATGTCACTCGCATCGCGAGGCGCGAAAATTCAAAATTGTTAAACTTAAATATATCGACTACAGCTCGGCCTATCCTGACAAATGATCGCCCCGATCATCAGGATTGTCTTCGAACAGAGTCATTGTTTGTCCGTCCCATGGACGCATTCTATCAGAACTATAAACACTAGAAAACGGTTTTTGGGTTATTTGAAACCCATCCATATCTCCTATTAGGTAACGGTCATTACGCAAGACCTTCTTTACTTCGTAGGGTCCTTTAAATTTAGGTAACAATTTTTTGATTAACACCTTTTTCGGTAACTACATTCGGTATCATAATATAATCGCCACTTTTGTATTTGGTAGGACATTTGTGTCTTTCGTCGAACGCTTGTTTGTTTTTGAACCGCATCTTCTCGCAGATTACATTGGCTTTTTCACGCAATTTAGCTCTAAGCTCGGGTGGTTCTTCTTCGTTCTCAATTTCTAATAAAATCTTTCTGAATTCTTCGTCAGGTAACCCTACTTGGTCCGCTCCAAAAAGAAGACGAGCTGGTGAACAACCTATCGCTCTATTTACAGTGTTGTTCATTACAAATTGCGCATTTTCTAGCCCTTTCTGCCAATCCGCTGATGTCGACTTTACAGGGTAGAACACTACAAATTTGGTGTAACCATCTATAATCAGGAAGACATGCTTGTAGCCAAGACTCGCGGATTTCAAGGGTCCATAGTGGTCGATAAAACTTGCTTCGAAAGGTCTTTTGGCCCTATCCCACAGATGTAATTCACCTTCGCTCTTACCAGATTACACAGAATACACTAAACACTTCAAGCAATTGCCCACATATTCTTTTACCTTCTTACGCAACTCAGGGAACCAATACACCCTCAAGAGCAATTCGACAGTTTTATCAACCCCAACGTGACCGATATCGTCATGACAAGATCTAATCACACTATTGGTCATAGTCGCAGGTACAAAAAAAAGAGCAGAATCCTTGTACTTTCTGAAGAGCAAACCATTACGTATTTCGTACCTATCACTATCTCCCTGCTCTAACGATTCGCGGATTTCTTTCAGTTCTGGATCAGACAACTGTTTCTACATAAGTTCTTGTTCGAAGGTCAAAGGCTCGATTACAAAGACTTCACGGCTCAGAGCATCGACATGCCTCATACGTTCGGAAACTCTGTGTTCTATCTTATACGAGAAAGTTTGAAGAAACAAGGCCCATCGGTTAATACGCGAGTTAATCTCTTTTTTATTTAGGGCTTGTTTTATCGCGTTACAATCAGTGCATATTACGAACGGTATTCCCGTTAGGTAAACTCGAAATCGTTCTAACGCATAAAATATGGCTAGCATCTCTAACTCGTAGCTGTGGTATTTGCTTTCTAATTCGGTAGTTCGCCTGCTAAAATAAAATACGGGATGCAATTGATTATCTTTTTGCCGCTGCAAAAGGATAGCCCCAAATCCTAACGCGCTCGCATCTGTGTGTAACTCTGTGTAAAGAGTAGGGCTGTAAACAGCTAAGACAGGCTCGGTAGTCAAATAATCTAATAAAGTCTCAAAAGCTCGCATCTCTTTTTCCTCAAAAACAAATTCGGATCCCTTTTTTAAGAGCTCATACAACGATTTTGATATCAGGGCAAAGTTGGGTATAAAGCGACGTACAAAACCAACCAGCCCTAGAAACTGCTGAACTTGTTTCGCACTTTTTGGTAAGGGATATTCTAAAATCGCTTTGACGTGTTCTCGACTCGGTTGAATCCCATAACTACTAATGAGGTAACCCAAGTACTCGATTTCTAAAACTCCGAAAATACATTTGTCTAAACGTAGTTCCAATTCGTGTTCCGCCATCAATTTTAGAACCTCCCTCAAAACCGACCAATTTTCATCGAGACTTTCAGTCGCAATCAGGAAATCGTCTAAATATAAGAGCAGTTTACCCTCGTTAATTAAATCTTTGAAAATGAAATGTAAATACCTTTGGAAATACGACGGCGCATTTACAAGTCCAAATGGCATTCGTAAATATTCATATTGTCCCTCCGGAGTACTAAACGCTGTATACCTAATTGAATTCTCGGACATTCTGATATGGTGGAACCCATCTTTCAGGTCAAGTTTTGTAAACCAAACCTTGCCATGGAGTCGATCTAAAAGATCATCTATGCGTGGCAGAGGGAAATGCTCACGTATAGTTATTTTGTTCAATGCACGGAAATCAACACATAACCTAAGTTCCCCATTTTTTTTCTTAGTTAAAACTATTGGACTGCTATAATTTGATTGGCTCGATCTTATGTACCCTCGATCTAAAAGTCCCTTAATAATTTCTCGCAGTTTCAACAGTTCAACCCATGACAATCTACGCGGTTTAAAATAAAAAGGCTCCTTGGAGGTTAGATTGATTTCCATCTCGAAAGAACTTGGACTAAACATTTCCGGTTTCTCGCGATACTCATCTAGTAAAATTTTCAACATATTTTTATGGTCGTATGTAACTTTAGATCCAATTTGACTCGCCGACAAATCAATTAATTTATCCGGTTCTTTCTCTACAAGACTAATGAACATTATATCATTCTCCGGATCTTCGTATTCAAATGTTACCGTTTTACGTCTTATCAAGGTTAACCCTGGGGTATTTAGAAAATCGCGCCCCAAAATCGCATCATAGCTCATTGTCGTGTCTGGTACAACCGCAAATTTAACCGAAAATATTCTTCCATTTAAAGGTTGCAACCGAACATCTACTTTGATAAAGCCAACTATATCCAAAGGCGAATAGTTTATTCCTGCATATAATACTCGCCGTTTAGATTCGCTAAAAAAATGACTGTTTTGGAAATCTCGAAGATACACTTTATTTTTCAACAAGGAAATCGGACTACCATTATCAACTAAAGCTTCTATAAAATACTTATCGTCTCGTGCGTTGCTTAGTAGAACGGTATCCGTCGTTCCTGGTTCGATGAGTGGAATTCTCTCCTATGATGACACTGTAGATTCGCTGCTGGATAGTTTTGCGGGTTTATCGGCTGATCTCTCGATGACAGCTGTAGTGTCTTCTCTCCCCTTCGAAGACTCCGTTGCAGACTTCTCATTATTTCCGCGTATTCTCGAAGATCCTGCAGGACACTGGCGTGCTTGATGGCCTGTCTGATGACATTTGAAACAGGCTCCACGTTCCTTGGGAGAACTTTTATATTCGCTGGCCAAGTGTCCAAATCCGTGGCAGTTATAACACCTTGGTCGCGGTGGCATGACTCCCGTTGATTTTAAATCTTCTGTTTTACTTTCTGCAGCTTTAGTCGGCTTAAAATTAGAACCAGATTCCCCATACTGCTTTCCACCAGGTCCTTTCCGTAAATCTTTACGTGGCTCGTCCTTGGTAATTCTCTGCATTCCATCTAAAAGATCTAGGAGTGTTTTGTAATTTCCTGCTCGTGCATGCGTTTTAATCAAAAAATCCTGTACCCCTTCTATCATGTACTCAATAGACAATTCTTCTGCCAACTCTAGTTTATTAATCAATTTCAACTTTTCTTGAAAATATGTGGAGAACTTCTCTCCTACCTTCCAAACTCGGGCTTCCATCTTCTTCGTTCTAGTAAGCGGATCTTCGCGACACTTGTAGACTGCTGTTAACTCAGCTTTCAACTCAGCCCATGATTTTCCAACAATTCCGGGCGTATTGTTGTACCAGTCCAGTACACGCTTCTTCAGTCTTCTCGAAGCTTGAAGTTTGATAATATTGTCTGGAACCTCGTAAGCCGCTTGGATTTCGTCAACTCGTCGAATCCATCTTTCGACATCGTCTTCCTCATCTTCGCCAAATAGTGGAATCAAATCTCCGATTTCGCTGTATTTGGGCGCTGCTGGTCTAGCATTATGCCTCTGTGCAGCTTCTTGATTATTTCCATTATTGCCCATCTGACCTCCAATCCGCATGGCTTCCATTACCGCCCTCGTAGTCGCTGCAATAATATCTTCAACGTTTGCCATGACTGCTCCTCCTACTGGAGCTCTGTAGACTCCAGAATCTTCAGATCTAGCCACACTATGCATATCCTCATCTAAGCGAAGGTGTTGCCCGTTTTGATCAAACCCGTGGAAATCTTCACTTTCAGAAGACCCATTATGAACACTCGGGTCCACCCCGCCATTGTTCCCGTTCGCTGCCGCCATCTTGTCTTGCTCGAAAATTCGAGAACGTTCTCTGAGTCACCAGCCGAATTTTCTCGAACGCGTCGGCGTCACCTGCCGATTTTCTGTCCACGTCACCACAATCACCAAAGTGAATACACACCTTTCTTTCACACGACGGTTTTCTGTAACCGTATTCCCTTTTACACACTTGGCTTACAGGACATAGGCCAATTCACGAACACGTTGGCTTTTTAAGCCAATATACATCGGCTCCTCGCACCGATCGTCACAGAATCGACTTAAACACAACACGACGGCACCCAATAACCGTAATCAACAACTCTCGTCGGCACCCATAGCCGATTTTCGCCCGAGGTGTAACGTAACTGCGTCACGCTTCCATCCTTTGTTCGACTTCACAACCGAAGCGATTTACCCACGCTTCATACCGTCGAAACAATTTTGACGAACACTCGCGTCACATTTGATTTTCCGGTTTCCCGAATACCCGAGGCCTCTCGAATCCCACTTCTGATAACTGTAGTAACAGCAGGGGATGGTCGAGCGGTAGATGAAAAGGCCGTTTTTCTCAGAAGATGTAAGAACAGTTTATTGAAGTACGGCTGATACAAGACTGACTCCTTCTTCCAATATCGAACGGAAGAATCGATCTCTGACAATCAATCGCCATCTATAGATGTCACTCGCATCGCGAGGCGCGAAAATTCAAAATTGTTAAACTTAAATATATCGACTACAAAATAAATATAGTGAATAATTAAATTAATGTAAAAAAAAGATGGCAATGTTGTCTTGAAAAATCGAAAATTCAAATTTTTTGACCAATGGTTCTGGTTTTAACCACACAAAAAAATAATCCAAAATTCCATTTTACGGTCAAACTATGCAAGACAAGAAAAAAAATGAATTGACAAAAATTTTTAAGGCAAAAATTTCTATAAATTTGTTATTATCGATTTTTTGATAGGAGGTATAGTTTTCGTTTTAATCGTAAAAAATAATAAACTTGAATTTTTGGAAAAACGACAGAAGATCCAGAAGAATGGAAAAAAGTTATCCAACCAAAATAGATCTATAAGTTTTGTAAAAATCATTTTTTAATAGGATGTGTAGTTTCTGTTTTAATTGTAAAAGATAGCAATAAATACTAAAAATTTGAATTGTTGGAAGAACGGCACAAGCTACAAAAAAATGTAAAAACAAAAGTTGTTCAGCCTAAAAAGAGCTACAAATTTGTTATGAATTATTTTTTGATAGGATGCGTAGTTTTTGTTTTAATTCTAAGAAATAACATGAAAAATAAATTTAATTTTTGGAAGGACGACACAGGTTTCGAAGAGAAATTAAAAAAACAAAAGTTTATTTAACAAAAGATTATTCATCAAAATAAGACATTGAAAATATCGTCGCCCTAGAGTTATACTACGCTATGTCCGCTTTTTGAAATTTGTGAACTATTATTATTTTTAGGCTCGGTGAGGGTTGAACTTTGTTTAAAAAAAAAATTTTTCCTGCGATTTATTTCCTCAGCTGTTACAATTATTAATTAAAATAGTGACGTTAATTAAAAGTTAGGATTATATCACGCCATGTCCTTTTTAGCATTGCTGGAAGTGAAAAAATGCCAACTACGTATTGCATATTTCATATGGATAACCTAAGTTCAATTTGAGAAATAACTATTTTCGAAAATATATTTAACCTTAAAAGTGACCATCGGAATATTACTCAAAAGTAAATAAGTTGCCAATAACTTATTTAATTAGAGGTATGTAATACAACAGAATAATGTAAGTCGTAAACTATCATTCTGTTAAACTTTTTACTTAAGAATTTCATTATGAATCGTTCATTTATAAACATTTTGTGGACATGACGTACAATAATTCTGAGAAAGAATCAATTTTTTGAATCTCATATGACGCCATGTCCGAAACCAATTTTCCACATCAGCTAAAATAGATTCATAATAGTATTAAAATTTGTGCTAATATGTTCTTTATCACGCATTATTTTTGACCGATAAACTTATTTCATCATTTGGCAACGTTTTAGTAGAGTATATTATGGTTCAACTTAGACCCTCATTTTCTCAATTCGACAGTTGAGGGACATGGCATACTATAACATTGAGGCGACGATATGTTGATACATACATACACATTTTAGGGTAGCTGAGAATAAAAATTAATATAAAATAAATTACAAATAGTAAAGTAATCAGCAAAGATAAAGTTTGTACTTTATTTTGCAGTTTCGGAATAAGCAGCCCCAGACTGAGGTACAGAAATAAATATAATATGTATTTAATATAATAGAGTTGAACATAATGTAAAATTAGCATTTCGCTATTTTAGTTATAGCGGATGTAAAGGCTTTTGCGGCTTATAAGTAAGTGAATGGATTTTTGTTTCCTCGGGACCGTACTTAAAATACGTAACGGATTAGATGCCCTCTTCAAAGTCCCTTATTCCCCCTGTAACGAACCAACAAAAGATTTCTACCCCCCAACCCCCATTACTGTACGTAATTTAGGGTTTCCAGAAATAATAAGATATGGAGCTTGAAGCTAATAAAAAAATTTGTATTTAAAAAAATACACGCTTTGCAGAGTAAACACTTTATATACAAAATTCTATGATCTTTCCTTCACTATTTTTTTATTTTCCCTGACCATTTATATTCAAATATCAGCATTTTAATCTTGTAATATTTTTAACATTATTATTATTATCGATTAGCGATTCGAACTCGAAAGTTCATCGCCTCATCTACCCGAAACCGCCACACATCTATATCCTGTGCATTCTCCATCCAGTTTAAGTAATCATGTCCTATTTCTTTTAGATCATCCCTTACATTTTTCTCCCATCTGATTCTCGGTCTGCCTACAGGTCTCTTACCAATCGGTTTCCCTCTTAAAACTTGCGCCACTGTTCTTTCATTGCCCATTCTTGCTACGTGCCCCGCCTATCTTAGTTTACGCGCTTTCATTACTCTATTAATATTTGCTGACCCGTAGAGAGCGTGCAGCTCATCATTATGCAGTTTCCTCCATTCACCAGTCTCTTCGTCCCTCTTTGGACCATAGATTTTTCTAAGTACTTTATTTTCAAAAACTCTAAACCTATTCTCCTCTCCTTTCGTCAGCGCCCACGTTTCACACCCGTACATAACGACGGGCATTATTATTGTTTTGTAAATTCTTACTTTGATGTTTCTAGATAGCAATCGCGATTTTAGTAGTGTGTTTGCTGCATAGTAGCACCCATTACCAGCGTGCAGCCGTGCGTTGATTTCCGTTTTAATATTATTTTTGCTAGTTATAATAGACCCGAGGTATTTAAACTCGTTAACCCTCTCGAATTTCATATTTCCGGCGATAAGATCCCCGCCTACATTACTTTGTTCGGATCTGACGACGGTCATATATTTTGTCTTTGATTCGCTAACTTCCAAACCAATATCTTTGGCTTTTGTGATCAAGATCTCTGCGTTTTTAGCTACGGTTTCTTTATCATCCCCTAGTAAGTCGAGATCATCCGCATACCCAAGAATTTGTATTATCCCATTGAGGGTTGCACCGGTCGGATTTACTTGTACTTGTCTGACCACGTATTCTAAAAGTAAGTTGAAAAGGACGCACGAAAGTGCATCGCCCTGTTTCAGGCCATCGCGGATCGAAAACTCTTCCGATAAACTTCCGTTTGCCCGTATTCTACCCCTACTGCCGCTTAAGCAAATTTCGATAAGTCTAACTAATTTTCTTGG
>CAKNYM010049428.1:13754-54756 GCA_932195095.1 Andricus curvator
TCATGAAATTCATTGTATGCAAGGAATTCCAAGATTTCACGGAATTCCAAGATTTCACGGAATTCCAAGATTTCACGGAATTCATTGAATTCATGGAATTCAAGGAATTCAAGAAATTCACGGAATTCAAGTATTTCAAAGAATTCACGGAATTTAAGGATTTCGCGGAAATCAAGGAATTCATGAAATTCATTGTATTCAAGGTATTCAAGGATTTCACGGAATTCTTGGAATGCAACAAATTCATTGAATTCACGCAATTCATGGAATTCGAGGAATTCATGGAATTCAAGGAATTCACGGAATTCATGGAATTCCCAGAATTTCTGAAATTCAAGGAACTCGTGGAATTAAAGGAATTCATGGAATTCAAGAAATTCACAGAATTCGCGGAATTCAAATATTTCACGGAATTCATGAAATTCATTGTATTCAAGAAACTCAAAGATTTCACGGAATTAAAGGAAATCACGGAATTAGCGGAGTTCAAGGAATCCATGGAATTTACAAAATCAATGGAATTTAAGGAATACATGGAATTCAAGGAATTGATGGAATTCAAGGAATTTACGGAATTCACGAAATCTAAGCAATTCACGAAATTCAAGGAAATCACGAAATTCAAGGAATTCATGGAATTCACGGAATTCAAGGAATCCATGGAACATGAATTCCGAGAATTCCGTAAATTCAGTCAATTTCATGAATTCAGGGAATGCCATGAATTCCGCGAATTCCATAAATTCCGTGAATTCCATGAATTCCGTGAATTCCATGAATTCCGTGAATTCCATGAATTCCGTGAATTCCATAAATTCCATAAATTCTATGAATTCCATGACTTCCATAAATTCCATGAATTCCATAAATTCCAATGAATTCAAGGAATACCATGAATTCGACGAATTTCTTGAAATTCATGAATTCCATGAACTCTATGAATTCCATGAATTCCCTGAATTCCATAAATTCCGTGAATTCCTTAAATTTCATGAATTCCGTGAATTCAAGAAATACCATGAATTCCACGAATTTTTTGAAATTCATGAATTCTTTGAATTCCATAAATTCCGTGTTCGATTTCCATCGGCGCGAAGGGGAGGGATATTTTTAAACATATGAAATTTTAATTTAAAATTGTAGGAAAACGTAAAATTCTGATTTGAATAGGTATCTGATCGATAATATAGATATCTACTTTCACGTAATGTGATAAGTATATCATTTGATCAGTCATTTACCATCCCGATGATAATACATACGAGCATTTCTCGTATCTTAAAATAGACTAGTTGAATTTTCTGAAAAAAATTAATTTTCAGACAAATAAGAGAAATTTTCAACAAAACTGCTAAAGTCTTAGCCAAAGGTACCCATCAAGAATAATCAGGTATTTCAAAGTATTATAAATATTTTAGGGTACTTTTCCAACATCCAAAGGATTTTAAAAAGCAATAAAAAGCTTCAGCAGATTTTAAGGTATTTTAAAGGCCTTTAAATGAATTTTCAAGGTATTTCAAAAGATTTCTATGATCTGAAGTGATTCCGGTACAATTTCTAAGACTTCAAAGATGAAGATTTTTTTAGATTTTTAATTTTGTGTAATTTTAAGGCATTTTGTGAATTTGAAAGGTTTACCAAAAATTTTGGGAAAATTCTAATTATTATACAAAATGTAGATTTTTTAGCTTTTTAAGCATTTGAAAAGGATTCATGGTGATAAAATGTTGAAAATGAAATGATTATATTTTCGCTTATGAATACTGCGAACTTTAATTACATGAGTTGGAGTGAATCTATTGAATTACCTCCTTAATTCACAACAATAATAATGTGGCAACTATATATGTAATCAAGCATAAAGTGCTCAAATCAAGGGATCAAATATTTTCATAGAAGAAAATTATGTCTCTAAAGTCTGAAAATGAAAATACACAAATATAATATATATATATATATATATATATATATATATATATATATATAAAATATAGAGGAGATTTAAGTAAAATGAAGTAAGAGTCATTCACAGAAAAAACCAGTTTTATTCGATAAAATGGTTGTCCAATGAAAACTTCTAATAAAGTACATTTGGATGAGACAGTTTTCTTCATGGATAGTTCCTTATAACCAAGGTTGGCGTTCTTTTAGAACCCAATTGGGAGGCTGATGATCGGGGTTCCAAACTTTTAGCGACCCATGAATTCGTCTATATTTATCGTGCCTATATACATCAATTACAGTGAGTGCACTAATAGGAAGATTTGTATTTGGCCAATGATCTGATAGTATTGTATAAAAAATTTTATTGTTGTTTACTAAGAAAAGCATGTCGAATTGATGCTCAGGCTCTTGCTGTCCATACACATAGCGACGTAGGAGGTGTGCAGCAAAAGATTTCATATGTTCTGGTCGCTGCGAAAACTTCCAACGCAGCCTTTCAGGATCAAGAACTACCATATAGAAGCGCTCTGGTCCGAAAGGTGGTTTTGCACCATTACTGAGTGCCCAATATTGGTGTTTGTTCTCAGGCTGTTCATAAAGTACTCCATATTCAATATAGTTTCTACCGTGAATCTTCACAGAAATTATGCTTCCTGGAGCAATGTCGTCGAAATGTTCGGTTGGTAGAGGTACGTCTGGGCCACGTTTCATTGCATCTATTTTATTCAGAAAAAAAAAGAGATTTAGGAATTTGGTTCACCATAGGATAATATCGTTCAGCAAGTATCGTAAAATTGGTCTAAGCAGCTCCTATTTTGTAAATTTCTTGCAATAAAGTGCAAGAACAAATATAAGTAAACCATTAATGCTTAAAGTATATAATCTTTATCTGACCCTTTTTTATATTCTAAAGTACAAACATACATTCAATTTATAAACAAGTATTTGTCATCCCTTGGAGTGTGAGAAACTTTACATCACAATGTAGGGCTGGATCACTCACTTTTAGAAAGAGTAAAAAAAAGTTTTCAAGAGTTTCTTCAGATTTAATGGACAGTAAATCTGACAGGAATGCACTATTTATTCATGATAACTAACGAGACTGCATCGAACAAGCTTACGTAAGTCTGACATTTGTGAACAATAAAACAATCGCCATTATCATTAAATACCACTTGTAAATTCAAATTAATATTCAAAAATATGAAGGAATTTATGAAGAACAATATAATACAAGACCTTCCGACCGAACAGAATTAACTTTGAACCAAAATAGTAGAATTACCAACAGACAAAATTTTCAACAAAACAGTTAATTCCTTTGCCAAAACCAGGGTCCTTTTCTTTCAATAAAGTCAAGTTTTCACATTCTTTTCGAAAACAACTTTTCTATTAGCAAAAACTTATAAATCAATAAAAATTATTTACATACATGCATCATACTTGAAAACTTATGGTCTTAAAGCTGAAGTAGAGATAATTTTATTAATATACCTAAAGATTGAGTTTGGATCTAATGAAATATATTATTTTTAGAATTTCATGGCTAAGATGATAGAAAAAAAATAATACATTTTTTTCAATGATCAAGTTCAGTTTCCGGGATTTCAGTTACAAATCAATTATTATTTATTTATGGGAGTGTACGTATTAAAAAGATTTTTTTTCATGTCAAGAAAGCAAAGTAAAATAGATCAATCTCAAGAGTAATTCTAGTGTTTTCGTTTAGACGAAATATGCTCTTCGTTTTCTTTCAACACATTTGCGAATGACACACAATCGCGTTCGTTTATAAGGAAGTAAAGTAAAATAAATAAATTGTTTGAATAATTCTAATCTTTCCATTTTTATTTCCTTTTCTTATTTGAAAGTTTCACAAGATCGCCTTTTCATCTTTTCAAAAAAGTAGAAAGTGTAACATCATCGTGTTTTTGTATCGAACTCTAATACTTGCCTCGTCACATATTTTTGCTACATTCATGAAATTGAAATATATATCCTAGATGGCCCAAAAAATTAATATATTTTTCATTAAGAGATAAGTGGGATTTTCTCTTGATTTGATGAGTTTTCTATAGTTTTAGAAACAATTTCATAGATTTTTCAATAAGCCGAACGCAAAATTTGATAATTATATTTTTGCTTGAGACATCAGGAGAGTTAATCCTATGACAATTTTTCATTGTGACAGAAAGATTTCGCTTTTCTGTCGGTTGCCGTAACTAAAAATTTATGAAAAATAGTATCTTTTATCCATTTATTTGTAATACCTGTACTTGTAATACCTGTGAATTATCAAATTTTCCACCCGGGACCAATTGATCCGCCGGATGCAATAACCGCTCGAAAACGCGTGAACGTATTGTCCGATCGTTTCAAAAAATGCAAATTTTCAAAATCGAAAAATCAATTTTTTGCAGATATAGAATTGTAGAGAATAAGGAAATAAAACTTTTTCCCACTGGAATTTTCTTCGCCACACGTTTATTTTTAATAATAAAAACGAAATTTTGAAAACAAATTTCTCCCTGATTTAATTGAGTCTTAAAACTTAAATCATTCTCACTCGGCCAAATATTATTGACATTAGTTCATATTTGCAGGACATATTCAAAATACTCTATCGATGCCTAGGAAATTATAAAAAAGTTAACAATCGTTTATTGTTTATTAATTGTTAATTGCCAAATGAGGTCAATCGATAATTGTGTTTTCTTGGTTTCGTCGGTAAAAAGTATCTAGGTAACTTCGACTTTCAAACAACTTGCAGTAAGAGATTTGTTCAGCAAAAAATTCACTGAGATATTTACATTTGGAAAAAGTGCTCGACGTCTGTCCGCGCAGACTGAACTTCGAGAACGCTGCCTGACAGAGCAGTCCTCGCGCCGCATTAGCTAACAGCGCGGGCAGACGTCGAGTACGTTTTCCAAATCTAAATATCTCAGTCAATTTTCAACTATTCGATATGAGATTCTTCTCACTGGAAGTTGTTTAAAGTCGAAGTTACCTAGATAATTTTTAACGTCGAAACCAAGAAAACACAATTATCGATTGACCTCATTTCAGAATTAAAAATTATTATACAATAAGTGATTGTTAGAACGATTAAAGTTTTAGAACTTAATTGAATGAGGGAGAAACTTTTTTTCAATATTTCGTTTTTATTTTTTAAAATAAACGTTTGGCGAAAAAAATTCTAATGGGAAAGAGTTTCATTTCCTTATTGTCTACGATTCTACATTTTCAAAAAATTGATTATTCGATTTAAAAAATTTTCATTTTTGGAGAGGATTGGACAATTCTTTTATGCGTTTTCGAGCGTTGGGCTGGTTCTTGCATCCAGCGGTTCAATTTTACAGAAATTTGCGTACCAAACATTTTTCATGTCTGATCTTATTTAAAGCGCAAAATAAAAATAAAATCTTGACAAGTAGTAATAATAATATTGATATGAAAAAATCTACCTGAATGTTGATATTACGTTTATTATAATAGACTTACTGGTTAAAACAAGGAAACCCATGCAGGTGAGGAACAGAATGATGATCTCCATTGATGCAGATCAGATTCAGCGATGTAGAAGTCAGAAGTACTTCTTGAAGATTTTTCTCAACGGGAACTGTGAAATGTTTGGAAGTCATTCATTTATATACTAAACAAGGGACATATTCCCCCAGATCCCACTTCCTCTCTGTTCCTAACATTCCAAGATTTATCACCCATTGAACATACATACATACATATTCTTTCCGGTGTGCCGCTTAATATCTCCATCTGCTGAAACTTTCTCACAATTCAAATCTCTTCTCGAAGAGTTTTTCAGGTTACGGCCTTGCGTAGAACAAATATTTCCGATGAGTTCAGCTAAATTGGAAAGATGCTCCACTTCGGAATTTCGACATTATCTTTATGCCATACTTTTAGGCTATTTTTGGTCTCTCAAAAACTGCCACAATCAATTTTTAAAAAACAACCTCCACCTGCTAAAACCAACCCTTAAAAAATCTGCCGGTTGCGCGCGGCTCGCTCCGCTCGCAGGTTTGAGCGCGTCTAGGACGCGCTTCTGTTGGATCTCGCGCTTTGCGCTCGATAATGTATTTACGTCACGCTGCACATTTGTGCACATATCTGTTGAAATTAAAGGTCAAAGGCTTCAAGGAATGTCACTTTTCTCCCATAATATAACCATAGTCGAAGAGAAAAATTGAAAAAATCCGCTGATCTTCAACAAACGTGAAACACTGTCCATAAAAGGAGTTTGAGGTAAAAAAAGGTAACAGTAAAAAAAGTCCGACGTGAAAAAATAAAATCTTGCTCTGCAATAATGTAGCCTCCGAATTCCGTAATTTTCAAAAAAGTTTAAATAACTAGTTTTTTTCTTTAAACGTTTTGTGAATGTTCTAAATTACATTCCTTAAGAAAAATACGAGGTACAAATTTTGAGGAATTTAAAACCCTGACTCGATCAGATTCTTTCTCTAAGAAAACTGACTTCTATTTTTCTTGAATATATTTTACACGTTACATAACCTAATACATCTTGCGAAAATTCAGAAATAATTATACAACAAAAGTTTAATTATTTTATAACAAGACGTACATTTTCGGAGAAAGACTTCTATGAAAAAACAGCTAAACTTCAAAGTTGTAATATAACTTTGGATGAACGGATTTTAATTTTTGTAATTTTGTTGACTTTTTTTAAGATATTACGTGAAAATGATTCTGAGAAAAATTATTTAAAAAAAAAAAAAACAGCTCATCAAATAAAACATAGTTGGCGAAGAACTGATTGCTTCATGTTATTTGACGTCATTGATATTCACTCAGTAACAAGGCAATAGAGAAATTAAAATAAATCTTGAGTAACTGACAAATGAAAACCTCAGAAAAATATGGCGCAAATTTTTGGTATTTACAGAGTTCCTGTAGAAAAATATTTTATTTATTGGGTTATTGAAGCCTTGAAGAAGAGCCCACGTCTAATGATCATGATTAAAGAATATATAATAATTTAAGAATAATGCTTGCAAACAGACCATAATATTTTTTTAATTTAGAAAATTAAGAAAATTTTGTACATTTCCTTATCTACTAGTTTTCTCAGAAATAACGAAGAAAAAACTAATTTCTTCTTCTTGCGCATTATAAAGTGTCTGCATATTATGACTTTGTATATTTCCAGGATTTTATAATCAAAAAAATCAGTTTTCAATTCATAAAAGATGAATTTTCAATTCAGAAATACAAATTTTCCACAAAGCAGTTGATTTTTCGAATAAGAGAAGATGACTTTTCAATCTACAAACAGGAATTTTCAACGAAATGACCTAATTTTTAAACATAAAAAGTTAAAATCCAACCAAATGCAGTTCCGTTATCAATCAAATATCCATACTGACGAATATTAGACAAAACAGTTCAATTCTCAATAAAATCGTCAAATTTTCAAGAGAGTAGTTTTATTTTTTTAAATAATTGAGTTTTCAACTAGAATTATGAATCTTCAATGAACATAAAAAATCAATTTCATCAAAGAACTTCAACTATGAACCAAGCAGTTGAATTTCTAATAAAAGATTATCAATTCTTAACAACAAATAAAATACCGAATAGGTATATATAGTTGAAGTTTTTACCAAATTGTTGAATTGTCAGCCAATCTATTTAATTTTCTGTCAAATTGTTAAATTTTCAAGCTAGAGAGACGTGTTTTCTACAGAACAGATGAATTTTCATCTTCAACACCAAAAAATGAATTGTCAACTAAGTAGCTGATAAGTTGAAAAACTTGATTTTAAAATCCGAAAAAATAATTTTCAACTGATAAAATGAGTTTTTCACAAATTATTTAAACTGTCAATCAAGTAGTTGGATCTTCAACCAAAAAGATTAATTTTCAACTAAGAAGATGCATTTTCTACCAAAAAGAAGAATATTAAAAAAAGTAGTTGAATTCTTGAATAAAGAAGATAAATTTGTTGCCAAGAATAGAATAGTCAAATTTGCGGTTAAAAAACAGCAATTTTCACCTAAAAAAAAAAATAATTTTTTAATAACAATTTTTACCCTAAAATGGACTTGAGCGACCTTTGAGTGTCATTGTAAAAATCTGAGAAAAATCTGAGTGCAGCATTGCATTGTAAAGAAAATTATTCATATGTGCCACAAATAAATAATTAATGAATGGCGTCAATTTAAATCGGAATGAGCATTTTGGGCTAAAATGGCCTTAAGCGACCTCTAAATATTTTTTCAAAGTTCCGAAACAATTCAGAGGTGATTTTCTCAGCAAAAGGAAAAATTTGCAGGGGGCCAAGTTGAATTTTAAAAAAAGCAGCACAAAAAATCACACCAATTATATCTTTTCCACAGTTTTCCTAGTCACGATTGGTCATACTACGCCGAAAGGAATTCATTAATGAATTATTAAAAGAACGGTTCTTGAGTATAAAATGAATCAAATATATAAATATTAAATATAAATTGTAATTAAATATATAAATAATAAAATGATGCAAAGAACAAAATTCAGATGCGTCAGAAATGAATAATCAATAAATAGCGTCATTTTAATAAAGAATGGCAATTTTTGACCTAAAATGGCCGCAATACATAACTGTAAAACCAATATTTTAATTTGATAATTAAAAAAGTTTTGTAAATGAAAATTTAACTTAACAATGTCTGTCTTACTGCGACCTTCATCTTGAATCGAAAAAGTAGTTCAAGTGCATGACATTGGAATCATGAAAAACAGGCGTCAAAGAACACGTGCGACATCTTATCTTGTGCATTGCGTAAAACTGTATGATTTTTTTAATTAGTTCAAAAATATTTATAGCTGTCACAGAAAAAAACAAAATTTTATGTTTGAACTTTTGGTACGTTCGAAATTTTATACAAAATTGAAGTATATTAATTATTATTTTTAAATTGACAACATTAACGCTAAAGAAGGCAAAGCATGTACAAATATGCAATTTTCTAGAAATAGTCAATGCACCTTCAGCTTCTGATTTCGGATCTTAGGAAGCGAGAAAAAAATATTTTGCATTTATTGAGTCAAGATAGAAATAGATCAATCGACTCTGGTCCAAAACTGCTGTTTCATACGCGCTATCTGATAATTACCACTCAGAAAAATAACTTCAATTCGATTTTTTTCTTTTTTTGTAAATTGTTGTATTTTATTGTATTTTTAATTTTCTACAAGAATTTACAACAAATATTTGAAATATTGCAAAACGAAAATTGTTAGTTTTTCTAAGAATTTTGATACAAATTTTGTATTCATTTAAAACCTTTCAAAATGCTTTAAACGCTTATGAATGTTGTGTTTGAAATCTTCAAAAATCTACATTGTCTTTTAAATTTTTTGAAATCTTTTCACGTTTCAAATTATTTTGGAAGCAATTCTTTTTATTCTCTTAAAACCTTTAAAGATCCTCAAAAAGCTTGAAAATTTTACTTCGAAATCTTTTCCTGTTTTAAAATTGATATTAAGTTTTGATCTTCTCAAAATTCGGGAATATCTTTCAAACTATATCTCAAATTCTTTCCAAATTAATAATTGTTCGAATGTTATTTCTACGAAAAAATTCAATAAATTCACTCACATAATATAAATTTGTTGAGCAGAACAATTCAAATTGTAATGTTCAAACTTTAAATTTAAGACTATGAAATATTAACGATTCAAGGCTTTCTGTTTCAAATGAAAAGTGAAATATTGCTTAATATTTAAAAAATTTCATCCTTAATTATAAAAATTTGAATTAAATGGTTATGAATCTATTCATTTCAAGTTATTTTTAAATTAAGAATAGTTTATACGGTTCATGAGGTTTTCAAATAGAAAAGTTTCTATTTTTCAACGTTAAAATAGGTAACTTGCTTAATTTTGAACAGATTCAGAATCGTCCTATAAGATCAATTATTGCTCCATTTTCAGTAATCGAACTACAGTTCAATGTGATTTATTATAACTGCACAAGTTCTTGGTAAAAGTTTAATATTCAAAATTCCTCTACAAATGTTTAAACTCTAACATTAATTTAACCTTATAACTGTAAAATGTTCCCAAATCCTCAGAATTTATTCCGAAAACCTAAAAAAGTGTTTTTTCCCATGTATTTGACTGGGAAAATTTCGAGTGTCTGGAGACACCTGCTAAAATCGAAATTTCGAAAAGAAAAAAACATGCAATTGCTGTTTTTGGATTCGGAATCATATTCGGGGGATCATTGCCCTGCAGCAGGAAAATAATATTTTCAATGCATTTTTGGACAAGCCTACTACCTACGCTTTTTGGACACTCAGATTATTTTTGATAAAAAAAGTACAGGTGAATTTCATGATTCCCTTTAGAGTATGAAGAGTAAGGTGAAATAGATTAAGTGAATAATTCTTGTTTTTCACTTTGAAGCAATGACTTGCAAATGCGCGAGGTTGGTCGCAGAGACGTATCTTATTTACATGTTTCACAGTAATGCCTTCCTATTATTTCGATAAAGCTGAAAATATTCTAAACTCGCGTTTTTTTTATCAAACTTTTATATCTGTGACTTTTTCCGATTTTATAGCTTTTTTGAATTAATATATAGAACACTAAATAAATGCGTATATTGTCACAAAGCAATTAGGGACCCTACCTAAATTACGCAACAGCTCAAGAGGGGGGGGGGGGGGCTGTGATATTATGTTACGATTTGTTACGGTTAAAAATGTTACACGTTTAAGATTCTATTCTTTTGAATGTTAATGGTCAGGTCATATTCAAATGTTGAAAATCCAACGGAAATCTTTTTTGGTTGAAAATTCAACTCTTTTGTTAAAAATTCGTCCTGTTGCATTAGAAAGTTAAGTATCTTCGTAGCAAATTTAATTTTTGATTGTAATTCATATTTTGATATTAATAAGTCAACTGAAATCTTTTTTGGATGAAAATTAAACTATTTTCTTGAAAAAAAATTTTTTTTATTTGATAATTCATCTATTTTAGTAGAAATTTTATCTTTGTTAAACAAAAATAAAACTGCTGGGTCGAAAATTCAACAATTTTGTTTAAAAAACCATCCTTTTTCATCGCAAATTCATCCATTTTGTAGAAAGTTTACTCTTTTTACAATTTTCTTTTTTGGATTTTGAAAATGCTAATAACTCTGAGAGTTTTTTTTTATCGGAAAAAGTCGTGGAGATAAATTGTTCAGAATCTTGAGTACTACGAATGGCCGTACATGTAATTTTGCAGTTTTGAAAAAAAAAATGATTTCAAACATTTTGAAAATGCCCTAACTTTTTGAATTTGCATCAAAAATAGCTGGCTTATTGACTTGTCCTTTTCTTTTAGGGCTTGAAAAAATTCGCTAGAGCTCAATCCAATCTGATTATTTGTTAGAAAATTATCGTGCCTACAGACAGACTACAAACAGACACTTTGGTGAAAATCGTTCTTTTTTTGTAGCTCAGGGGGTCTCAAAACGTGGAGATTAGATGAAAACCGTCTAAGTCAAATTTGACATAAAACGAATACCTTCTCATTAGGTCGATAATGTAAAAAGACTTTTCAACCATAAAAGATAAATATTTTACATATTACATGGCCAACGGCCATACCACGCTGAAAACCCCAGTTCTCGTCAGATCACTGAAGTTAAGCAGCGTTGGACGCGGTTAGTACTTGGATGGATGACCATTCAAGAATACTGTGTGCTGTTGGCACATTGCGGGTGTGGTGATCCCACACGTGTAGTTATTTATAACTACAAGAAAACTATCCACCTAGAAATACTACCCGAATCGGGTAGTGTCACGCCTACCCGGAAAGGGAAATGGCTTAATGGTATGCATACATATATATGGTATACTTGAATTTTCAAGAAAATAATTAAATTTTCAACCTAAAAACACGAATTCTTAACAAAAAAGTTTAATAGTCGATATTTAAGATTTCCAGCTAAGCAATTAAAATTGCATGAAAAAAGTTACGAAACCAAAAAGACGGATTTTCAACTAATAATATTTTTTCAGTTATAGAAGAAAAAAAAGTTCACATAAATTTTTGAACCTTTAAGCCAAAAGAGAAATTTTCTGTACAAAAATTGAATTTCAATCGAATTTTTGAACAAAAGGTAGGAATTTTTAGCAAAAAAATCAATTTTTAACAAAAAAGTTGGATTTTCGATCGAAGAGATTACATTACAAGAGGTGCATTCCATTAATTCTTCCAATTCCGTTATTCCTTGAATTCCTTAAATTCTGTAAATTCCATGAATTCCAATAATTCCTTGAAATCAGTGAGTTCCAGCAATTCCATTAATTCCATTAATTCCGTGAATTCCAGAAATTCCATGAATTCTGTGAATTTTTTGAATTCCTTGAATTCTGTTAATTTCTTAAATTGCTTCAATTCCGTGAATTCCTTAAATTCCGTGAATTCTTTGAATTTCGTGAATTCCGTGAATTTATTGAATCCCGTAAATTCCTTTAAATCCGTGCATTCCAACAATTCTTTGAATTCCGTTATTCCTTGAATTTTTTAAATTCCGTGAATTCCAAAAATTCCACCAATTCTGTGAATTCCATAAATTCTATGGATTTTATAAATTCTATGAATTTCATATTATTCTTATTATTATACCATTAAGCCATTTCCCTTTCGGGGTAGGCGTGACTTGCTCTGTTGGAAAATAGTAGTGTATAGATGGGTATATAGGTATAAGGTAGATAGGTATATAATTGTAAGCTATAGATATTTTAGATTGATCTAGAATTCTCGTGTCATTTATTCAAATAAAACGTTCGTTCCGCAACACTGTACCGACCCAGGTTGCTGATCAATCTCTCTAGCGATCACCCCAAGTGAAGAGCCTCACAAAATTGTTATGTGTGGTTCCCCACTTGGGCCCATTAGTATCCAAGGTCTTTTTTTCATGCGTCATTCACTCTATTGTCACTCTGTTTACAAACTATTTGTCGCCACACTTTTCTGTCCTGGCATACTACTCTAGCTTCCCTCACGTCCATGCATTTTTTAATGCAAGCTCTCCTGTTTCTATGGCTTCTTATGTCTCTTCGCATCAATGTCTCATTCACAGATTCTAACCATTCTTTCGGCGGTCTACCTCTGGGCATTCTGCCATTTACTTTACGTTTATACACTTGTTTGGTCAGTCCTTCATCTTTCAATTCCAGGAATTCCGTGAATTGCGTGAATTCCTTGAATTCCGTGAATTTCTTGAATTCCGTGAATTCTTTGAATACCGTGAATTCCTAAAATTCCTTGGATTCTTTAAATTGATTGGATCCTGTGAATTCCTTGAATTCCATGAATTTTGAGATTTTCATGAATTCCATGAAATTTTCCAATTCTGTGAATTTCATAAATTCCCTGAATTCCTTGAATTTTGTAAATTTATTGAATTCCGTGAATTCCTTGAATTCCGTGAATTCCTTGAATTCTGTAAATTCATTGAATCCTGCGAATTCCTTGAATTCCTTGAATTCCATGAATTTCGTGAATTTCATGAATCCCGTGAATTTGTTCAATTAGGTGAATTTCATCAATTCCGTAAATTCCTAAAATTTAATTGATTCCATGAATTCCTTGAATTCCTTGAATTTCGTGAATTCCTTGAATTCTGTAAATTTATTGAATTTTGTGAATTCCTTGCATTCCGTGATTTCATGAATTCCATGGATTTTTTCAATTCGCTGAATTTCATAAATTCCGTTAATTCCTTCAATTTCATTGATTCCATGAATTCCTTGAATTCCGCAAAATTTCTTGAATTTCGTGAATTTCTGGGATTCCGTGATTTCCTGGAATTCCTTGAATTCTTTGAATCCGATGAATTTCGTGAATTCTTTAAATTCATTGAATCCTGTGAATTCCTTGAATTCCATGAATATCGTGAATTCCTTGAATTCTGTAAATTCATTGAATCCTGTGAATTCCATGAATTCCGTGAATTTCATGAATTTTTTCAATTCGCTGAATTTCATGAATTCCATGAATTTTTTCAATTCGCTGAATTTCATAAATTCCGTGAATACCTTGAATTTCATTGATTCCATGAATTCCTTGAATTCCGCAAATTTCTTGAATTTCGTGAATTTCTGGGATTCCGTGATTTCCTGGAATTCCTTGAAATCTTTGAATCCGATGAATTTCGTGAATTGCGTAAATTCCTTGAATTCTTTAAATTCATTGAATCCTGTGAATTCTTTGAATTCCATGAATTTCGTGAATTTGATGAATTTCGTGAATTTCATGAATTCCATGAATGTTTTTAATTCGCTGAATGTCATAAATTCCGTTAATTCCTTGAATTTCATTGATTCCATGAATTCCTTGAATTCCGCAAATTTCTTGAATTCCGTGAGTTCTTGAATTTGCGGGATTCCTCGATTTCCTGGAATTCCTTGAATTCTTTGAATCGGATGAATTTCGTGAATTCCTTGAATTCTGTAAATTCACTGAATCCTGCGAATTCCTTGAATTCCATGAATTTCGTGAATTTCGTGAATTTCATGAATTCCATGAATTTTTCCAATTCGCTGAATTTCATAAGTTCCGTTAATTCCTTGAATTTCGTTGATTCCATAAATTCCTTTAATTCCGCAAATTTCTTGAATTTCGTGAATTTCTTGAATTTCTGGGATTCCTTGATTTCCTGGAATTCCTTGAAATCTTTGAATCCGATGAATTTCGTGAATTCCTTGAATTCAGTAAATTCATTGAATCCTGTGAATTCCTTGAATTCCATGAACTCCGTGAATTTAATGAATTCCATGAATTTTGTCAATTCGCTGAATTTCATAAATTCCGTGAATTCCTTGAATTTCATTGATTCCATGAAATCCTTGAATCCCGCAAATTTCTTGAATTCGGTGAATTTCTTGAATTTCCGGGATTCCGTGATTTCCTTGAATTCTTTGTATCCGATGAATTTCGTGAATTCCGTGAATTCCTTGAATTCTGTAAATTCATTGAATCCTGTGAATTCCTTGAATTCCCTGAATTTCGTGAATTTCATGAATTCCATGAATTTTTTCAATTCGCTGAATTTCGTAAATTCCGTTAATTCCTTGAATTTCATTGATTCAATGAATTCCTTGAATTTCGAAAATTTCTTGAATTCCGTGAATTTCTTCAATTTCTGGGATTCCGTGATTTCCTGGAATTGCTTGAATTCTTTGAATCCGATGAATTTCGTGAATTACTTGAATTCCATTGATTCCTCGAATTCCTTGAGTTCTTTGAATTCCATGAATGCAAAAGTGCCGTATTGACCATTTTTTGTACCGGTACCCACAGTGTATACACTTCCTAAGTTAAATACGTTTTATTTTTGAAATTGTTAAAATTAAAAATAATTTAATTTTTGGAGATTGTAACATTTTAAATTCAAATATTTTTAAGTTTTTGTACATAGGAGTACAATTTTTTAATAGTAGTAGTGTAAGGAGAGATGAAAATCTAATAATATTATACGGCTTGCAACTTAAAGGACATGAATATTTTAATTGTCTGTCATTTGCAGATTTTATAAGAAATTTCAATTTTGAGTAAAATGCAGTAAATATAGGATAAGATACTGCAAATTCAGCCATCAGAAATAATCCTGAATTGGACTTATATTACTTGAATCAAAAAAAATTGTTCATATTATAACATTTTCGTGTTGTTGTTCCAATAACTGGACAAATGTGAACTAAACTAATAAAACTCTTCAAGGAAATACGGGGGGGGGGGGGGGGGGCAAAAAAGTGAAAACCGAGAGAGTCGCAATGGGTTGATGTTTTATGGTGAGAAGGTCACCAGCCTTCAGCAGCGTTGTATTAGATAGGAGTTCATATGTTCCGATCTGCCAATACCCGTCCTACCTCTAGGCAAGGAACCCAAATCTCTTTTTTTACATTCTTATTCTAATGAGAAGGTATTGGTTTTATGTAAAATTTGACATAGTCGGTTTTCATCAAATCTCCACGTTTTGAGGCCCCCTGAGCTAGAAAAAACGATTTTTACCAAGGAGTCTGTCTGTCTGTAGCCACGATAACTTTCGAAAAAATGATCAGATTTGATTGAGCTTTGGCACACTTTTTTATGGCCGAAAAAGAGAGAACGAGTTCGTTAAACAGCTATTTTGGATGAAAATTCAAAAAGTGAGCACATTTTGAAAATTTTTGAGACCACTTTTTTTGAAGATTTGCAAATTCTATGTACGGTTATTAGTAGTGCGCCAAATGACGAACAAAATATTCTTATGACTTTTCGTGATAAAAAAAAATTACTGGAGTTATAGCATTTTCAAAATTCCAAAAAACAAACGAAAATGAACATTTTAATCCGAAAAACGTACGATATGAAAAAAAGTCAAGAGGAGAAAAACGTTGATACCTGAACACCCTATAATATTTTCATAACAACTTTTTGAATTTTTTGAAAAATAAAAAATTCAAATTTTGATCGCATAAAAAATTAATGAAAAATCAAAAATTCCATTTTGCTGTCAAACTATGCAAGATACGAGAAAAGATGATCTCACCAAAATTGTGCACCTAAAAAAGATCTACAAATTTCTTATTATACACTTTTTGATATGACACGTAGTTTTTGTTTTATTCCTAAAAAACAGCATTGAAAATAGAAAAATCAAATTTTCAGACCAATATTACCAGCTACGAAAAAATGACCAGAACAATATTTGTTCATCCAAGGAAGAGGTACAAATTTGTTGTAACTCATGTTTCGATGAGATGCGTGGTTTTTGTTTTATTCGTGAAAATAACATTGACAGTAAAAAAAATCAAATTTTCGAAAAAACAATGCAAGGTAAGAAAACATATCAATAAACACAAATTGTGCATTCAAAAAATACTTACAAACCCGTAATCAATTTTTGTGGTAAGAATATATTCAAAATGAAAAAAATTAACTTTTTTGATAAACGGCACAAGCTAAAATAAAATGTTAACTAATAAAATTTGTCGCCTAAATTATATCATTACTTTTCATTTGAAATCAAATACAAATTTATTAATTTGTATATGAAGAACATATAACACGAAGCACAAAGTGCGCGCTCAGTGTATTTACCAAATCGCACGCCGTAAGTGCGCTCAAACTTTTTTGTTTCTATCATACGGTGCACAGAACCGAGCGTGAAACGCAAGGTTCAAATGATTTTCAAATCAAATATCGAGCGCGAGGCGCGAGTGTCTGGATGAGAATGTGTTCCTTAAGGTCGATAGAACCTTGAGTAGATAAAGTTCCTTTTCAGTCTAAAATAAAAACAAATTTAACAATCACTTAATATGTAGAGGTTTTGATAATTTTATAATATTTGCAAACAAACTTTTTCTTTTCATCGAAGTCGAACACGAAGTTCAAAGATCTAGAGGAGCCGAGCGTAAAGCGCGATGTAAATACGCCCGAGCGCGTAGCGCGAGGTGAATACATAATCGAGCGCGAAGCGCGAGATCCAACAGTCGCGCGCCTATCAAACAGATCAAACAGTCGCGCGTCTATTTGAAGCATAGTTCTTGAACTTTAAATATAATAGTCGAATTTTTGTAGAGCAATTATTTTAGCAAACAAAGATAAAAACGCATTCTGAAATAAAAGTCAGACTTTCAGTCAGAATAGATTGTTTCAATTATTATTTTATTTTATTGTTTTAATCGTTAGAAATAGCATGAAGAACATAAAAACAATGAAATATTGTGAAAAAACACAACCAAAATGAAAAATAAAGTAAATAAGCAAAGTTTTGATGAGAAGGTGCCCGCTTATCGGGCCGATTTTTTCACTGTAATGTTATTTTTTACGAATACAACAAAAACTACACATCCTATCAAAAGGTGACCAATAACAAATTTGTAGGTCTGTTTTAAGTGCACAAATTTTGTTTCATTATTATTTGTCGTATCTTGCATAGTTTGACCGTAAAATTGATTTTTGGGATTTTTCATTATTGCTTGAGCAATAAAAATGTGAATTTTCGATTTTTCAAGAAAATTCCAAAAGTTGTTATAATGATTTTGGATTTTGAAAATGCTGTAACTCTGAAAATTTTTATTTTATCGGAAAATGTCATAAAAAAATTGTTTGAATTTTTGAGTACTATGAACAGCCGTGCATATCATTTTCAAATTTTGAAAAAACATGGTTTCAAAAATTTTCAAAATGCTCTCACTTTTTGAATTTTTATCAAAAATAGCTGGCTAACGAAATTGTCCTTCTCTTATAGGGCTTAAAAAAGTGTCCCAAAGCTCAATCAAATCTGACCATTTTTTCGAAAGTTATCGTACCTACAGACAGACAGACTGACACCTTGATGAAAATAGTTTTTTCTAGCTCAGGGGGTCTCAAAACGTGGAGATTTGATGAAACCCGACTAATTCAAATTTTACATAAAACCAATACCTTCTCATTAGAATGAGAATGTAAAAAGTGGGAGGACTCGACGCATGACGGCAGAGTCTGTAGCCTAGAACCTAGACCATTACCCTGCCGCTGCTTACTCGATCAACCTGTGACGCGATCCGAGAAAAGGGACCTACTAGGCAAAAAATCGATTTTCGGATTATGATGGATTCTCGAAGTTCTTTAACTGATCTTTCTAGGGGTGCAATCAGAAATTTTCTATCTGCATTATTTCACAAGATATAAATCATTGAAAAAGAGTCTTTGAATGCGTGCGACGCGGCGGCTTGACGCCTCTGCTCCTTTTCTTCTCCCGCCACTTCCCTCACTTCTCGCCGCGACCCTGCGTGGAGCTATAGGCTCCGCACGATTAGGTATTTCATGTTATGAAAAATAAAATTCCCGAATTATAAAATTTCCGAATAATAACATTCCCAAATAGTATATAATATTAACGAATTGGAAAATTCCCTACTGTTCATAATATTACCGAATTTGAAAATTCCCGAATAGTAAAATTTCCGAATAATGAAATTCCTGAATTTGAAAATTCCTGAATAATAAAATTCCCGAATTGGAAAATTCTCGAATAAAAAAATTCCCAATAGATTATAATAATACCGAATTTGAATATTCCCCAATAATAAAATTCCCAACAGAAATTTGCCGAATTATAAAATATCTGAAATAGAAAATTACCAAATGTAAGCAATTAATTTGTATTGATAAATATTATTTATTTATCAAAAATACAATAATCAAATATTTCTATGAAAAAAATGACTTTGAATATTTAAAGTTTCCTTGTTTCAATTCGAAACAATAATTGAAAAAAAAATTGGGGCAACTGAAAAATTCCGAAAAATAATCTCTGGAAGAAAATTGTTTCCAATTATTGGTCTTTTTGATGCAAGCAATAATTTTCGAAACTCTAAACATTCAAAATATTTGATTATTGTATTTTTAATAAATAAATCATATTTATTTAAAAAAAAAGTTATTTGTTTAAATTGGGGAATTTTATAATAAGGGAATTTTCTAGTTGGGATATTTTATAATTCGGCAATTTTATCATTTGGGAATTTTCCAATATGGCAATATTATTACTGTTCAGGAATTGTATTATTCCGGGATTTTCCAATGAAACGACTGAAATATCCCGAAAAATAACATTCCTGATACTGTAAAATTTCCGAATTGGAAAATTCCCAAACGATTAATTTGCCGAATTATAAAATTTCCAAATAATAAAATTCCCGAACAGTTAATAATATTACCGAATTGGAAAATTGCCTAATAATAAACTTCCCGATATTTTATAATATTACCGAAATTGAAAATTGCCGAATAATAAAATTCCTTAACTTTAAAAATTAAAAAAATGTTTTTTAATAAATATTATTTATTTATTAAAAACACAATAATCAAACATTTTTATCAAACAAATTTTTTCAATATTCAAAGTTTTTAAAATTATTGTTTGAATAAAAAAAACCCATAATTGAAGAAATATATTTTTTTCAATTATTATTGCTATTTTAAATTTAAACAATAATTTTAGAATCTTTAAACATAAAAAATATTTTTTTTTTTATAAAAATGTTTGATAATTGTATTTTGAATAAATGAATAATTTTTTATCATATTAGATATTTATGAGAAAATTTTTTTTAATTGTTTAAACTCGGGAATTTTCTAGTTCGGATATTTTATAATTCGGCAATTTTGTGCCGGGAATTTGCAAATTCGGTAATATTATAAGCTGTCGGGGATTTTATTATTCGGGAATTTTTCAATTCTGAATTTCATTTTTCGGGAATTTGATTATTCGTAAATATTATTATTTGGAAATTTGATTATTCTGAAATTTCATTATCAGAGAATTTTCCAATTCGCGAATTTTAAAGTGTCGGTAATTTTATTTTACGGGAATTTTAAAATTCGGTAATATTAGAAACTTTTGCGAATTTTCCAATTCGGGAATTTTATTATTCAGGAATTTTATCATTCGGCAATTTTTTTATTCTGGAATTTTCAAATTCGGTAATATTATAAACTGTCCGGGAATTTTATTATTCTGGAATTTTATTCTTCGGAAATTTTATTATTAGGAAATTTTACAGTGAGGAGAATTTAATTTTCCGGGAATTTTCAAATTCAGTAATATTAGAAACTGTCGGTAATTTTCCAATTTGGGAATTTTTTTATTGAGGTATTTTATTATTTGGAAATTTTCCACTTTGGGATTCTTATTTTTTATTTATTTTTATTTATTTTTTTATTTTTATTTTATTTTTCGGGATCATGGAATTGTCGTTTTTTCACACGGTCGTCTTTTTCACCACAAGTGTATTTGGATATTATTTTTCATTTTGAAAAAGCTTCTTAATTTAATAATAAAATCATTACACATTTATTTATGGATTTTATAATTTAAACGAATAGTTTTTATAAAATAAAGAATGATGTCCAAATACACATATGGTGAAAAATCATTTTTTTCTAAGTTTTAAACAAAAATTTACAAAAATTCTGCAGCGCAGGAAACTAGACGGGAGAACTCGTACTCGATTGCTGGCACGCGAATGGGAGAAGAAGAGAGTGGGAAAACGCGGCCGAACTGTAAAGAGGGGGGGTCAGAATTCCCCTCTGAGACTTCTCCTCCGCTTCGCCGGCTCGAGCTCGGGATTTCTTAAATCGCTTGCCCTGTAAAATTTCACTTTTGCCTAGTAGGTCCCTTTTCTCGCATCGCTGCTCACCTGTAATTAAAACCGATAGTAATTCTGCGCGGATTTCTTGTAACCCTTTTTTTCGCGAACCTTGTGAGATCACCCGCCCCCTTCTAACTACAATGATATTCATAACCCGCGTAAGACGTTTTTCATACAACTTTATAGGCTTCTTGATATAATTAATTTATAGTTGGACGACTTGATAAACTTGGAATTCATAAATAAATATGCAGAGGGCCTAATTTGGATATTTCAGAATTCGAATTTTATGGTTTTGGAATTTATTGCTGAGTAACTTGATAAATTTATAATTTAAAATATAAAATTATGATTTCAAAATTTCCAAATTATAATTTCAAAGTCATAATTTCAAACTGGGTAAATTTACAAATTTACATACAATCATAAATTGGTTTATCTATAAAATTGGTGCATTTGCAGATGCTGTCTGCAAAAACTATTCCAATATTTTGTAGTCAATTTTATTCACATTTTTTATTTTTATTTCTCAATTGAAAACTGCCTTATCTTTGGCTGAGACTCGAAGCCTGGACTCGCGGTCGATAAGAAAGGGCGCCCCGATTTCGCGAGTGGCAATGTGTGGTGCGGACTTCAGAGCATTGCAGCGCGAATTTGACAGATGGTCTATATGCCGCGTTTGCTTTGCTGCTTCCCCGATAACAATGCATGCGGACGCACATGGGCGCATGGCGTGCAAGCACGATGTGTCGGCAACAATGCAAGCATAGTGACAGCACGTTCTGAGGGTAATAAGTAATCCCGCATTGTGCCCGCACACGGTCTGCATGATATGCAGCACAGCGTGCGTCTATCATGCTCGTCAGGTACTTAGGGCAAAATGTCGGCATATAGCGTGCGGTGAAGAGTGCGGCATAAAAAGCGCATTATTACTAAAAACATTATATAGCAGTTGTGTAAAAATAAAACTCTGACCAAATTCGCTTTAAGCATCAAATTTTTGTTATTTTCCAAGTTTATTTTACAGAAAAAACGTCGAAATAAAAGTGAATAATTATTTTTGTTCAAATTAAATAAAGATTTTTTCTTGGGTTTTGGTTCGGAAAATTAGCTTGGAGTAAAAGCAAATTTCGAGGCAAATAACAAAGTCGGCAAGAGTTGTAATTGTTTAAAAATAATTTTTTGAACTCTAAAATTTTAGCTCCGTGAAAATGCACCTCGCAAGTTTGAGCGCGCCTCAGGCTTTGTACTTCCCCCACATTTGTGCACAGACCTTTCAAAATTAAACGTCAAAGCATCGGCAACTGTCACTTGGCGATTGTCACAACGTTTCTATTAAAATGCTTCGCAATACAAAAATTCACTATATCTTCTTCACTATTTTTTAATATATTTACTATATTCAGATTTAAAATTATCGAAAACAAGTTTTTCAAGTGCACATTTTCAATCGTTCTACTTCTGAGATTTAAGTTCTTAAATCTCAGAAGTAGAACGATTAAAAATATGCAACTTGGAAAACAATTGAAAGTAATTAACTAGAAGATTCAAAAGTATAGTGTTCCTTAAAATCCCTTAGTTTTTTAACAAAGGTGTTGAATAAAGGCTCTGTTTTGAATAATTTAAATTGTTCGAAATAAAAAAATATTTTCAGATAAATATATATTTCTCGCTAATTCATTATTTAAGATGTAGCAGGAATAATTTTGTGTATGTCGCTTTTGGAATCAACACCTGTTGCATCATCAGTTGTGAAAGAACAACTTTCAACACAAGAGTCTCTTCTTAAAAACGTCATACAATGTTTTCTGTTACTTATGTTATTTTTAACATCTTGTTTTCAATAATTATAACTCAAAACACGTGCATGCTAACACGACGCTGGCACGCACGTGCCGACACGCGTGCGACGCATATGCGACGCATATGAGGACACATGTGTCTGCACTCTTGCCCTCACATCGTGCCGATCGGTCGACACGCGTGCAAACACCATGCGGGCAAGGTGTGAGCACATTGTTATCTGGGTTACTAATACAGTCTAATGTCTTATGGCCTTCACATACACAGGACATCTCAATTTTATTCTACATTTTTCTCCATTTTTCTCCATTTCGCGACGCATTTCGAAAAATTTAGGTTCGCCATCATCAAGTTTTGGGTCTTCGAATATAGCATGACCTCTGAAAAGGCTTCTGTGATGTCAGAATTGTGAGTAAAAAAATAAATTTGCGAACGGTTCTCGCCGTTCAAATGATGTCTTCTGCTATCCGCAGATTTCTCCTTTTCGCAAAATTCATCATTTCCGTGGAAATAATGATTGCCTCAGCAAGAGGCTTCATTCCTATCAATTTTGTTGATCCCAGGATCTCGCAAAACCACGGATATTTGACAAGTTTTCTTTCTTTCGTTCTCAAATGCTTGGGAAAATTTTCATTAAATTCTGGTTTGAAACATATTAAAGCAACTAAAACATATAGAATTATTAATAAAAATACTGAATGCACTCAGAAAAAAGATTTTTTCATTTAAATTAAATTTCCGTGGATCAAAGAAAAATATTCGTTGACTCTATATGAAAGAGAAGTTTCTTTGACTCTAACACATTTCTTTTGATACAAAAAAACGTTTTTTGTTGAAACAAATGTTTTTCATTCCATTAAAGAATTTTATTTAGTTTAAAATGATTTTTTTTCAATCTGAAGTTATTTTTCGAAGCGGGAATTATGAGATAACGCGTATGAAACAGCAGTTTTGGATCAGACTTGATTGATCTATTTCAAATTTTATTTCTCGCTTCTAAGATCCGAAATCAAAAGCTAAAGGTGCATGGACTATTTCTAGAAAAATGCATAATTTTACGTGCTTTTCCTTCTTTAGCGCTAATGTTGTCAACTTTAAAAATAATAATTAATATACTTCAATTTTCTATAATCCTTCAAATGTATTAAAAGTTGCTACTTTGAAAAAAAAAATTGTTTTTCTGTAACAGCTATAAATATTTTTGAACTAATTAAAAAAATCATACAGTTCCCCAGGCGGAAATATTATATATAGTTTATATATAGTGTGAAGTATTGTATATAATATTCATTTGTTTTATATAAAAAATGTATAAAACAAATGAATATTATATATAATACTTCACACTATATATAAACTATATATAATATTTCCGCCTGGGTCTACGCAATGCACAAGATAAGATGTCGCACGTGTTTTTTGACGCCTGTTTTTCATGATTCCAATGTCATGCACTTGAACTACTTTTTTGATTCAAAATATAAGAATGCTCTGTAAGATTTAAAAAAATAGAAATAATTATTCTGTTCCGAGAAAATCAGGATGTAACCGAGAACATAACATTACTCTGCACATTTTTCAATTCAAAAATTTCTGGGTTTCTTCAAATTATCGCATTTTTTTGGATATAGCGTTGATCTAAAAGTATTTTAAGATTTTCTGTAGAACTCTTCTGGCCAGTGAGGTGGGGGAGGGTGGGGGAGGGGGAATACCTAAAAAATTTGAAAACCTATTTTTCAAAATTTTTGAACCATCCAAATTTTTTAACTTTCATGTTTTTGATTTTTTTAAATTGCATTTTTGTAGAAATCGAGATCTCTTTTGAGACTAAAGAATTATGCAGAGAAAATCGAATTTATGAAAAGTGGGGGTTGCCTATTTTTTGAAAATATATTTTTTCTCAAACTTCCGGAAGCTGGAGTAAAATTTTATACGCATCGAATTTTAATTTTTTGTTGAAAATTTACTTCTTCTTTTCAATTTGAAAATTCAATCTGTTTCAGTAGAAATTTTGTCATTCCTGGATAAAATGCAACTGTTTGGTTGAAAATTAATGTTCTATGCTTGAGGATTCAATTATTTTGTCTGAGAAAATTTTGTTTTAAAGCAATTTTATTTTTGAAGAAATAATTTTTTTGTTGAACATTCACATTCTTAGTTGAAAATTCATGTCTTTGGTTCAAATTTTAACTATTTTGTTGAAAACTGATATTTCTTAATTGAAAATTCAACTGCATGGGTAAAAGTTGAACTGCTTTGTTGAAACATGTTTTTTGAATTAAGGTTTATCTTTTTGGTTGAAAATTCAACTTTTTAATAATTTCAGTACTTCCGAACATTTATTATCTATTAATTTGAATAATGGTTGTCTGAGAATTGCCAAAGAATCTTTAGTCGAATCTGTGAATTTGAGTAACTGAAAATTTTACTAATCGAATTATTAATTGAGTGTTTGACTATAATGAAATAGTATCGTTTTAGAATTTCACTAGTGGAAAAGTGAAAAATTGCAAGTTTATATTGAAAAAAAAATCAACAAAATAGTTCAATTTTCAACGAAGTATATGAAGTTTAAAAGAGTATATACATATATTTCAAGGCAAAGAAAAAATTTGGGACCAATAGGAAAAAAGAAACATTTTCAAACAAAAAGATGAAGTTTCAACTAAAGAGATTACTTTTCTTCCAAAAAATTAAAATGTGAACTTAAAGTAGAATAAATGAATTTTCACCTTTGAAAATGGGTTTTTAACGAAATAAAGTGTATTTTCAAGAAAGAAATTCAATTTTCAAGAAAAGGAATGAATTTATAACGAAAAAAATAAAATTTTAACTAAGAAACTTAATTTTCTCCCAAAAAGAGGAATTTTTATTTATACGCATGAATTTTAAATCAAACCGTTGGATTAAAAAATAAATTTGAAAAAAAGTTAAGTTCTCAACGGAAGAAATCAATTTGAAATAAAAACATCAATTTTCAACCAAGCGTATTACTTTTCTACCAAAAAAGGACTAATTTTTAATAAAATGCATAGATTTTGAACAAAAATGTTCAAATTAGAATTAAATTGATTAAAATTAAATTTATTTATTAAAATTAGAAACTAGAATGAGAAATATTTAACCAATAAAGATGAATTTACGAGAAATTACATAAATTTTTATCTAAAAAATATACATTTTTAATTAAAAGTAAAATAGTTATATTTCAAGTTAAAAGAAATAATTTTCAACTGAATAAAATTAATTTTTAATATAATAGTTAAATTTTTAAACGAGAAAATGAATTTTCAAGTTTCCCCGAAAACGATGCATTTTTAATAAACTGCATGAATTTCAAACCAAATAATTGAATTTTTAACAGAAAGCGAATTGAAAGAAGTGGTTAAATTTTCAATTAAGAGATAAATCATAATCATAAGTCAATAAAAAAAACCCAAAAAAAAAAACAGTTTAATTCAACTTAAATTGATGAAAGCAGAATCCTCAACCAAAACAGATTAATTTTCTACGAAACAGTTGAATTTTTGAACTGTAATTTTGAATTTTCAACAATATACCTGGTGGAAAAAATTTTTATAAGAAAATACATTCTTACAACTGTAATTTTTTGTTAAAACATGTACTTTTTTGTAAAGAAATGTTGAAAATTTAACAAAAAAATACAGTTAAATACAAATAAATAATTTTTTCTTGTATTTTCTTGTAGAAAAGTAATAATTATAAGGAGCAATTATTAATCAAATATTAAAAACGAAAAATTTTTTAACCGAATTATTTGAAATAGAAAGTCTTGAATCGTTAATATTTCAGAGTGTTAAATTAAAACTTTGGACTTTAAAATTTTACTTGTTTTATTTAAAGAAAAAAAAATAAATTCAGATTTTTGAAAATTTCGAAATAAAATTTGGAAGCCTTTTAAGGATCTTTAAAGGTTTCAAGAAAATAGAAAAAAATTCTTGAGTTTGCTGGGAAAATTTCAAACGATTTTTTATTCTGAAAAAAATTTGTGAAGATGTTGAACATGAAATTGATGAGCTTTTCAAGCATTTTGAAAGGTTTCAAATGAATGAAAAATTTGTATTAAAATTCCTAGAAAAACTAACAGTAATTTTTCTGTTGAAAAATTAAATCGAAATGAACATTTAATAAGGTTTCCAAAAGTTTCAAAAAAGAATCTGGATCATTTTAAAGTAATTTTTTTACTTTTGCAGGATTTTCATAAAATTGTAGGAAAAATTCGAGTTCCAAGATACTAAAACTATTGTTAGATTCCTGGAAAATTTTAAAATGATATTCATAAACAAATTTTTAGGAGAATATTTAAAAATATTTCAAAACAAATAATGTATAAATTAAAGTTTCTAGCTTAAAATTGCTTGAATTTATATAATTTTGGAAATTTATAAATTTCCTGATTCGTTCTTCAATTCATAGCATTGCAAATAATAGTGGCTATTTCTATTTTTTTTAAATATTTTAAATGTACAATGTATAAAATTTGAAGTTTAAAATGTTGCAGTTTAACCGCTTTTGATTATTATATTTTTAATTGAAAAGTTTGAAAATCTTTCATTTTATACGCGACAATTATACAACAACGTACACAAAAATACAAAAAAAAGTAAAACATTCGTCTCAATAATAGAAAAAAGTTGTACTTTCCTGTAATTTTTGTTGTAATTTATTGTATTTATTTGTAGATTCCTTTGAAAATAGTTTTAGTTTTCTGTACTTTCTTGTTAAAATTTTTCTGCCAGGGATACTTGAATTTTCAATCAAAAGGAATTACTTTTTAGCAAAATATACAAATTTTCAACCAATTAATAAAATGTTTGACCACACATTTTCTTTAA
Source organism: Andricus curvator (assembly GCA_932195095.1). Lineage (NCBI taxonomy): Eukaryota > Metazoa > Arthropoda > Insecta > Hymenoptera > Cynipidae > Andricus > Andricus curvator. Next base: position 41,501 of record CAKNYM010049428.1, read on the forward strand.
TAATAATTATTTTCTATTTTTTGGTTAAAATATCTACTATTACATTATTCCTTGAAAATTCATAATTTTAGTTGAAAATTCATCTCTTCAGATGAAAATTGGACTATTATGTTGACAAACTAGGTTTTCTTTTCTTGAAAATTAATTTGTTTACTGTCAAGACTTTTATGTATTTTGATCACCCCCCCCCCCCCACACTGTCCAGGAGAGTTCTACACGAAATGTTAAAATACTTTTAGAATAAAGCTATATACAAAAAATACGATACTTTGAAGATACGTAGAAATTTTCAAATTTTAAAATTTTGAGAGTAATGTTATTATATTCGCAGTAAATAACTCGGAATAGAATCATTTTTTTAATAAAAACGTTTTTACTCTCATTGAGCAATCTTATTTCTTGAATAAAAAAAGTAGTTCAAGTGCATGACATTGAAATCATGAAAAGCAGGCGTCAAAACAGACGTGCGACATCTTATCTTGTGCATTGCGTAAAACTGTATGATTTTTTTAATTAGTTCAAAAATATTTACAGCTGTGACAGAAAAAAAAAGATTTTGTGTTAGGTTTGAACTTTTGGTACGTTTGAAATTTTATACAAAATTTAAGTATATTAATTATTATTTTTAAATTGACAACATTAACGCTAAAGAAGGCAAAGCATGTGAAAATATGCATTTTTCTAGAAATAGTCCATGCACCTGCAGATTCTGATTTCGGATCTAAGAAAGCGAGAAAAAAATATTCTATATTTATTAAGTCAAGATAGAAATAGATCAATCGACTCTGGTCCGAAAATGCTGTTTGATACGCGCTATCTGATAATTACCACTCAGAAAAATAACTTCAAATTGAGAAAAATCACAATTAAAGACAATTTTTCATTGGAATACAACACATTTCTGGAAAAAAAGTTTCTTTGAAAAATATGCGCAAAACAAAAAAGAGCCTAAAAGCAACATTTTTATATGTGAATAGTTCTACAAAAACCTTTTTTCTACTTTTTGATCTTTTCGAAATTGTAATTTCAAATAACTTTGCTCGATCCACATTTTATCCCAATTTTTTCTATTATTGAGACGAATTTTGTCCTTTTTTAATTTTTTTGTACAATGTTGTATTTTATTGTATTTTTAATGTTCTACAAGAATTTACAACAAATATTTGAAATATTGCAAAACAAAAATTGTTGGTTTTTCTAAGAATTTTGATACAAATTTTGTATTCATTTAAAACCTTTCAAAATGCTTAAAAAGCTTATGAATGTTGTGTTTGAAATATTAGAAAATCTACATTGTCTTTTAAATCGTTTGAAATTTTTTCACTTTTTAAATTATTTTGTGAGAAATTCTTTTTATTTTCCTGAAACCTTTAAAGATCCTAAAAAAGCTTGAAAATTTTACTTCGAAATCTTTTCCTGTTTTAAAATTGATATTAAGTTTGGACCTTCTCAAAACTTGGAAATATCTCATAAACTATCTCAAATTCTTTCCAAATTAATAATTGTTCGAATGTTATTTCTGCAAACAAATTCAATAAATTCACTCACATAATAAAAATTTGTTGAACAGAACAATTAAAATTGTAATGTTCAAACTTTAAATTTAAGACTGAAATATTAACGATTCGAGGCTTTCGTTTTCAAATAACTCAGTTTAAAATGGTTTAGTTTTCAATATTTGATTTATAATTGCTCGTTTCAAATGAAAAGTGAAATATTGCTGAATATTAAAAAAATGTCCTCCTTAATTAAAATTTTTTTAATGAAATGGTTAAAAATGGAATATCTTAGATTGAAACAATACCTGAATACGATTTGGAATCGAATAAGAGCGTTTAATTATGAGTCTATTATATATATATATATATATACCATTGAGCCATTTCCCTTTCGGGGTAGGCATGACACTACCCGATTCGGGTAGTGTTTCTAGGTTGATAACTTGTAGTAAATAACTACAAGTGTGGGCTCACCACACCCACGATGTGCCAACAGCACTCAGTTTTCTCGAATGGTCACCCATCCAAGTGCTAACCGCGCCCAACGCTGCTTAACTTCAGTGATCTGACGAGAACTGGTTTTTTCAGCGTGGTATGGCTGTTGGCTATTAATTTGAAGTTATTTTTAAATTCAGAATAGTTTATACGGTTTTAATCAAAAGATTACATTTTTTCAACTACTGAGGTTTTCAAATAGAAAAATTTCTATTTTTCAACGTTAAAATCTGTAACTTGCCTAATTTGGAACAGATTCAGAATCGTCCAGTAAGATCAATTATTGCTCAATTTTCAGTAATCGAACTACAGTTCAATGTGATTTATTATAATAGCACAAGTTCTTGGTAAAAGTTCAATATTTCTGCTTAAATTTTAGTTTCTTGTAAAAACTTATATATTACATATCCTACCAATATTAACTAATTAACTCTAAAATACAAGTCGAAACGTTGATGTGGAATGTAAACGAATTGTTTTTCAAAATTTATTGATTATGTTTATTAATGTTATTTTTTTATTAATGTTTATTATTTGTATTATGTTTTTTTGCCTCAATTGGTACATTTCTATAATAAACTACCAGTATTCACAACACAATTTTAAGAACAGCTTCCCAATATTTCAACTTCTGTGAAATCTTGTATTTTTTGTAAAGATTTGTAATTTTCTACAATAATTTACGTAAAATTAAACGGGTTTTTCTGCCGTCAAATACCCAAATTAGAAAAATGTAACATTCTGAAGTTTTCTAAAAGAAAATACAACAAGAAATTAGCCTTTTGTATTTGACTGTATATTTTTGTTAAATTTTGTATATTTTTTCACGAAAAAGTACAGGTTTTAAGAAAAAAATTACAGTTGTCGAAATGTCGTATTTTCTTGTAAAAATTTTTGTCACCAGGGGCGCATTAATTACGTAAGGCGGTGCGAACTTTTTGTTCGTAAAAATGTAATTTTGAATTTTTTTCGTAAACGATGAAAGATATCGCAAAAGAGCAAGAACATTTTTTCAAGATTTTCTTCAAAATCCCTAACTTTTCCTTCACCAATAAAATGACCCGATTTTTTCCTGATATCCATGTTTTCCCTGAACTACAGCCATCCTGCTTTTTGGATTTAGGTGTACTTTTTGGCAAGGCAAACCCATATGAATCATATATAGAATTCCTCGCTGGAAATTCCTCTACGAGTCTTTGAACTCTAACATTAATTTAACCTTATAACTGTAAAATGTTCCCAAGTCCTCAGAATTTATTCCAACAACCTAAAAAAAAAGTGTTTTTTCCATGTATTTGACTGGGCAAATTTCAAGTTCCTGGAGACACCTGCTAAAATCGAAATTTTGAAAAGAAAAAAACATGCAATTGCTTTTTTGTCCGACCCCCTTGAAAACGCGCCATTGCATGCACGTGAGTCAGGCGTAATGTGGCCGCCTCCAGCCCAGTGACGTTCGCACATGCGCACTCCGCCGCCGGGCCAACATGAAACTTTATATAAAGGAAATTATCTTTATCTTTAAAAAAATTGTATCGCTGCACTCCACAGTCTCCCTTCTACAAAGTACGCTATTTCTTTCTTTCACTTATAATCTAAAATTGTCAAGTAAACCAAACATCCTCTATCTGCCTAACATGCTTGTTTTCAAGAAGGGTAGGACAAAAAGTATGGTGCACTGAGCGAAGAATTCCCGTGTAGTTTGGGTTGGTTGACTGTATTAATTGTATTAGATATACTGTAACTATTGGTTGTAACACCCCAATAGTTCGGGAGCTTTCTCTTTTTTTCTGTTTCAGACGAAGGTTTGGCGCGCTTGTACTACTGAGACGTGCGATCCCCCCAACCATTCGGGTGCTCACCTGAAACAGCAGCGGCCGAAGTGGTGGGGCGCCCGCCCGAATAGTTGGGGAGCTTGCACGAATGATTCGGGAGATTCGAGTCGTCAACCGCGTTGGATGTTCCGCGTTCGACGTTTGCGCATGTTCGCTAATGATTTGATTTTTCCACACATGTGCAAGCAAAGAATAATGTTTTATATTTCTCTTACCTTCGTTAATGATTATCCAAAGAAAAATCAGATAACTAGTTACACTTTATTCCACTGACATCTCGCACACGAACAATAAAATCGACATAAACTAGAAACAGTGAGATTCGGGAAGAGCCTGATGTTCATCAGCTGCGGCAATTAGCGAACATGCGCAAACGTCGAACGCGCAACATCCAACGCGGTTGACGACTCGAATCTCCCGAATCATTCGTGCAAGCTCCCCAACTATTCGGGCGTGCGCCCCACCACTTCGGCCGCTGCTATTTCAGGTGAGCACCCGAATGGTTGGGGTGATCGCACGTCTCAGTAGTGCAAGCGCGCCAAACCTTCGTGTCAAACAGAAAAAAAAGAGAAAGCACCCGAACTATTGGGGTGTGAACCCGAACTAGACGGGAATTCTTCGCTCAGTGTGTGTATCAAGGTCGTACGGCTATTTTGCCTCGTGCGACTGCCGACCTCGCTTCGCTCGGGCGGCAAGTTCACACTCAACAAAATAGCCTTCTTTACGCCCTCGATACACAATATACTATTTTCGGATTTGGAACCATATTCGTAGGATCATTGCCCTGAAGCAGTAAAAGAATATTTTCAATGCATTTTTGGACGAGCCTAATTCGTACGCTTTTTGAACCTACAGATTATTTTTGATAGAAAAAGTACAGGTGAATTTCATGATTCCTTTTAGAGTATGAAGAGTAAGGTTAAATAGATTGTGTGAATAATTCTTGTTTTTCAGTTTTGAAGCAATGACTTGCAAATGCGCGATGTTGGTCGCCGAGACGTATCTTTTCTACATGTTTCACAGTATTGCCTTCCTATTATTTCGATAAAGCTGAAAATATCGTTTTTTTATTATCAAACTTTTCTATTTGAGACGTTTTCCAATTCTATAGCTTTTTTTAATTAATATATGGAACACTAAATAAATGCGTATATTTTCACAAGGCAATTAGGGACCGTACCTAAATTACGCAACAGCTCAAGAGGGGTCAGGGAAAATGAAAAATCGTCTTTTTGGGTTGAAAATTCAACTATATTCGTAGAAAATTTACTTTTTGATTAAAATTCATATTTAAATGTTGAAAAGTCAACAGAATTCTTTTTTGGTTGAAAATGTAACTGTTTTGTTAAAAATTCGTCTTATTCCATTAAAAATTTAAGATTCTTTGCAACAAATTTAATTTTTGATTGTAATTCATATTTTGATATTAATAAGTCAACTGAGATCTTTTTTGGATGAAAATTCAACTATTTTCTTGAAGAAAATTGTTTTTAATTTGAAAATTCATCTATTTTAAAACGACAACCGAAATCTTTTTCGGATGAAAATTCATCCATTTTGTTTTAATTTATTTTCTCGATTTGAAAATGCATCTGCTGTAGTAGATATTTTATCTCTCTTGGATAAAATGCAACTGTTGGATTGAGAATTAATGTTCTATGCTTGAGGATTTAACTATTTTGTTTGAAAATTTTGGTTGCGATATTTTTTTCCCAAGTAATTTTCACTGTTAAGAAATCATTTATTTGTTGAAGATTCACATTTTTAGTTTGAAATTCATCTCTTTAGTTGAAATTTTAGCTATTTTGTTGCAAACTGACCTTTTTCAATTGAAAATTCATATTATATATATGTTTTACCCCGAAAGTAGATTTTAGTTTGACTTTTCAGTATCAAAATATGACTTTCAAACAAAAAGTAAATTTTATACGACGATAATTGAATTTTGAACCCGAAAAGACGAATTTTCAACAAAACAGTTGAACTTTCAACCATAAAGGATAACTTTTAAAAAAAAATTGTCGAATTTTCAACCAAATAGTTTCATTTTTATCCAATAAAGACGAAATTTCTACTAAAATAAATTAATTTTTAAATCAAGAAGACAAATTAAAAAAAAAATAGTTGAATTTTTATCCAGAAATTGTTCAAGAACAATCAAAAGTTTGTTTGGCCTAAAATTTATCATTTTTGTTTGTTTTCCGAGTACTACGCATGGCCGTAAATAGAATTTTTAAATCTAAAAAAAATGGTATAAGAATTTTTGAAAATGCTCTAACTTTTCAAATTTTTATTCAAAATAGCTAATTAACAGACTACATTTTGAATTGGACCGTAAGACCGAAGAAAAAAAACCTTATGAAACCTTGGAACAAAGGAAGTTTTGGAAAAATGTATTTTTTGGAACATTATCTCATTTTTCTCGAAAAATAATGGATTTAGGTGCTAAATTCATCAAAATATTAATCGGAATAGAGTGAAAAAAATAAGAGTTTTGGGGGTTTTGACCTCGAAAGTAAAATTTGCGGGTATTTTCACTATCATTTTCGTAATCAGCGAGTCAAAATATATTGGTGTACAAAGTTTCAATTCAATCGGTGGTATGAAATTTTCGGAAACGCAACCCAAAATGTTTGATAACTTAAACGTTTAACATAAATTTCAAAAATTTCTTCAATTATCCGTGAATTTAGTATAAATTACAGTTCTTTACTATGTTATAACATGAATTTTTTTATTTTTGAATGAAAAAAACTTTTGGGCTTAAGACGATCTGAAGGTACCACATCATACCTGGCGTTTCAAAGACCCTTTGCTATTGTCTTGCGCTGGATCACCCAGACGATCGAGCTCGATGCTCGACGGAGCGCTGTGGTTCTCAACCGGCGGCTTCTATATTACGCTTCAGTGATACATTTAGATTTAAATTGAATCGTTAATGTGTTGTAATGTTTGGGTAACTGCAATGCAAAGTAACGTACGTTACATATCTTTGACGTTACTGCACGTTACTTTTAAGAAATTTGTTTATGATATTTATACTAAATTAAATGTCTTAATAAATAAATAATTATTTTTATTAAATAAGTAAATTTAATAAATAATTAAGTTTAATTAATAATTAAATGAAATATATAATTATACAAAAAGATTGGAAAGGGGGGGAAATTGCGAAAAAAAACGTTTGTTTAGGAACAGATTTTAAAAACAGCACTTTTTGACAAATATGTATGGAGTCTAATTGTCAATGAAACATGAGGGTTTTTTTGTTTATTAATTAGAGAAATTTGTAAACATTTTCATACTTCTCTAAAGAAGAATATTGTTTACAATCTAACATGTAAAATGGTTATTAATTTCTTTATTAAAAAAAAAAAACAAAAAAAAAAGGAATGCATGCTTCATTAACAAGTGGATTAGGCCTACTGGGGATAACCACGTAAAAAAAAACGCGCCTTCAGCTCGACCTCCATGGTGGTACGGAACAGAGTTCATTAACTATTCAATTTAAATGTATCACTGCAGCCTGTAACGTAATACAGTAGCCTCCGGTTGAGAGCCACAGCGCCCCGTCCAGCTTCGAGATCGAGTCCAGCGCAGAACAATAGCCAAGGGTCGCTAAGGCGCCAGGTATTATATTAAAAGTTTGAAAAATGCCTAAAGTTCCTCCATATGAGTAGTGTTCCAACTGTGTCTGAAATTATGCATCTGTTATGAAGAAATTGTATACAGTTTTTTGTAAAAGTAATAATGGCAAAATGAGCCTGAAGGAGAGTTTGCAGAATATAATCAGCTGAGATTTAGAAAAAAGAACTTCGTAATCGGATACAAATTGTGACAAGTTTTTTTTTGTCAGATTTGTCAGAAAAGTACAGTTTGGTGCAACTGTGCGTCCATGAATTATTGAATATTTCCGCAAATTTTGGAAATTTCTGCATACGCTGAATTTTCATATTTCAGAATCTAAATTTGAAACATTTCACTCATTAAAAATGAACATCTACTAATTTAATTACAGAAATGTAAGCAACTAAAACTTGGTGAAAAATTATTTTTTCGACGATTTAAAATATTTAGTGATATGATCGTAGAAAACTACTAATTGCTAATTAATTATTATTGAAACAATGAGTAGGCAATAATATGAATCTCATAAATAGCCTACGTCACCTTTAGAAACCGTACTTGTTTGCAAATTATTTCTTCAGACTGGAAGCAACGTATAATTTTTAGGTTGTGTATGCAAAATCGGTAACGGTAAAAAAATATTTTCGATACCGATAAAAAAAATACCGTTTCGTAAATTTTTCTTACCGGTTTTTCTGAAAGACTAAGAGAAATAGTTATAGATACAAGAGTCATGAGGGGATCCGAATGCAATACTGATCATTACCTTTTAGTCTCCAGAATGAACTTAGGGCGGGGATGGAGAAGAAAGAGAACTAAACAAACGAAACAAACGCGAATCAGGGTTGAAGATTTACAGAAACCGGAAGTGCGAATAGTGGTAGGGAGAAAGTCTGGCGATGCGTGGTGGAATGATGAAATTGCGGCAGCCCGAAAAGAAAAATCGCACAAAAAAACGCTGAACATGACAGGTCTTAGCGATGATGAGAGAAATAGGCTCAAGAATGATTACAGACACAAAAATAGGAAAGTTAAACGACTAGTCAAAGAGAGTAAAGAGAAAATCAGAACAGAAGAAGAGAACAAATTACAAAACTGCTTTGGAGGAATAATGAAACTACTATATGAACAGTTGAAGGAAAGTAAAAGTACAGAGTTTGCCAGCATGAGAAACAGCAAAGGTGAAATGCTATATGATATAGACGGGATAGTAGACGCTTTAAAAGACTCTTTTAAAGAACTATTAGAAGGTGAAGATATAGGACAACAAAACTGCGACATAGAACATAATGCATTAGAAAACCCAATGGAAAAAGTCTGTTTCACTGAGGTCAGAGACATAATAAAGAAGTTGAAAAACGGTAAGGCTGCTGGTGCAGACAGTATTAGCGCTGAAATGCTTAAATACGGTGGCGACTACATACCTCACAGGTTGTGCGAATTGATAAATTTATGTATCCAGACGGGAGAAGTCCTAGACGATTGGAGAAAAGCGATTATCGTACCAATATACAAAAGAAAGGGAGACAAAAGCAACTGCAGCAATTACAGAGGTATCAGCCTACTAAGTACCGTAAGTAAAATATACTCAAAAATACTTATTCGTAGGGTAATGGAAATCACAGAAGAAAAAATATGGGAATTCCAAAGTGCATTTATGCCAGGAAGATCAGGTACAGATCAGATATTTAGCCTAAGACAGATCACAGAAAAAAGCTTGAGAGTAGGAAAGAAAGTTTTCTGTGCATTTATTGACCTAGAAAAAGCATTTGACACGGTAAATAGAAGTAAACTTTGGGAAGTTCTTAAAGAGTGCGAAGTAAATGGAGGGCTCCTGCAAGCAATAAAAACAATATATACAGGTACTAAAGCGAGTGTAAGGGTAAACGGGAAATTGAGTGACTGGTTCGATATTACGCAAGGCGTGAAACAAGGATGCGTTATCTCCTCGTGGCTATTTATCATATTCATGGATAAGTGTCTAAGAACTGCACTCTTCGACGAAGAAGGTGTAGATCTCCAAACAGTTAAGGTACGTGGGTTAGCTTTCGCAGATGACAAGATTGTTATGGCAGAATCAGTCGAGGACTTGCAAAGAATGTTGAATAAACTTTATACAAGCATGAAGGACATGGGACTCAAAATTAACGTAAATAAAACAAAAATCATGGTGTTTGAGGGAAAGAGTGAGAAAACAATGCGCAACATTGTCCTAAATGATGATAGATTAGAACAAGTTGACAAGTACGTATACTTAGGTAGTCTATTCACTAGCGACGGAAAAATAGATGGGGAGTTAGATAGGCGCATAAATAAGGGTAAGCAGGTTATCGGTAGAGCAGGGTCCATCCTAACAAATAAAAACATATCAAAAAAATCTAAAATGGCCATACATAATTCTATATTCGTACCGACTGTACTATACGGTAGCGAAACATGGACATGTCAAGAAAAGGACAGGAGTAAAATTAACGCGATCGGCATGAGACCTCTGCGCATAATATGCGGTAAAACACTGATGGATAAAGTCCGGAACGAGACAATCCTCAAAGAATGTGGTGCAAAAGAGACAATAGTTGACACATGGGAAAGAAATCAGTTAAGATGGTTCGGTCATCTTGAAAGAATGAAAGATGAGCGACTGACCAAACAAGTGTACAAAGGTAAAGTAAATGGTAGAATGCCTAGAAGTAGACCGCCGAAAGAATGGTTAGAATCGGTAAATGAGACATTAATCCGAAGAGACGTAAGAAGCCATAGAAACACACGAGCTTGCATGAAAAAATGCATGGACGTGAAGGAAGCTAGAGTAGTATGCCAGGACAGAAAAGTGTGGCGACAAATAGTTTGTAAACAGAGTGACAATAGAATGAATGAAGCCTGAAACAAAGACCTTGGATTCTAATGGGCCCAAGTGGGGAACCATACATAACAATTTTGTGAGGCTCTTCACTTGGGGTGATCGCTAGAGAGATTGATCAGCAACCTGGGTCGGAGCAGTGTTGCGGAATAAACGTATCATTTGAATAAATGACACGAGAATTCCAGATCAATCTAAAACATATACAGTAAAGTCCCACTTATTTCAAGTCCCCCTTATTTCAAGACCCGCTTATTTCAAGCCCCCTGTATGCGGTTATCTCAAATTACGCAGTTCCGTCAACCCCCACCACGGTCCCTGTACACTCTCCTCCGCTTCTGTGGCTGACAAATGAAAAAAGAGGTCCAAACAGCGCCCTCGTTGGTTTAAATTGAGTATTTTAGGATGACGTCATGGGAATGCAGACTTTTTGGAGAAAGTATTCTAAACGTAAAAGTCGTAAATGTACAAATAGTAATATTTCGCAAGTGTAGAATGTATTTTCTCAGTCACGTTCCATTCTTTTGTCGATTCACGACCTTTCAGTTTCACGAAATAAAATAAAACATCCTAAATTTCACATTAGTGGCACGTCAAATTAGTAACCTGAAATTTCGGAAAGTTGCTTGTATTTCGAGTTGTATTTCGTGACACTGAAAGGTCGTCACTCGAGCAAAGAATGGGACATGACTGAGAAAATAGATTTTACACTTGAGAAATATTACTCTTTAGACCTTTATCACTTACCTTTACCTTTAGAAATTTTCTCCAAAAACTCGTGTGCAGTAGTTGCAGTTCTATACTGCAACCTAACCTTTCTGACGGCTGACATTTCGACCTAGCCTAGCATTGCCGCGAAATATTTGAGACCGCGACATTTTCAACTGCACAAATCGGGGCCGTCTCAAACATTTGCAATCGGAATACATAATATTGCGCAATCTCAGCATGTGAGTAACTGCATCTTTGTCCCTATGCTGCTGGTGTTTTTCGTGCGAGAGTCGCAACCGTCTCTCGCCCTTTGAGCTGAAAAACTGCGTGGGCCAGCAGTGCTGGCCTAGGAATCTCGGGTCTATTTATGTGTTTTATTATTGATAGTATTTATTGATTTCAAATCGACCACGGTTTTTGACACATGCGCAGTTGAAAAAGTTGCTTAGAGCATGCGCAGCGATACAAGGCCAGGCAGCCAATGAAAGGCGCTTGATGAAAATAACCTGCCCACTTGCGGTAGAGGTGGGGGCCCCTCCAGGCTTGAAAATAACGAATACCTATGTTTCAAGGACAGGGGAATATGTGAGACTTTACTGTATACCTAACACCTATATACCTATCTACTTTACACCTATACACCTATCTAACTTATACCTATATACTCTATACCAATACACCCATATACCCAATACTATTTTCCAACCGAGCAAGTCACGCCTACCCCGAAAGGGAAATGGCTTAATCGTATAATAATACTTTGGGGATACAGCCTAGACTGCCGACAAAAATATTGAGAAATTAATTTTTCTCCCATGTGTTTAATACTACTGCTTGATCCCCAGTATCGCCCATCTTGCTATTTGACATCCCAAACTAAAAAACATTGGGAGAGGTTAGAGGTAAAACTGAACTTATTTCTGTGACTAATCTCAGAAGACGAATCAGAGAAATGCCTTATCAGATTCCTTATCAAAATTTTCAATTTCGAAAGACTTATTCTTGTGGCATAAATCAACAATATAAAGTGTGATATATACATAAAGCGTTCCATCTAAAGCGTAAAAAAATGAATTCCGTAAATTCCGCGAATTTCGCGAATTCCATCAATTCTGTGAATTGCTTGAATTCCGTGAATTCCTTGGATTCAGTAAATTCCTTTAAATCCGTGCATTCCATTAATTCTTCGAATTCCGTTATTCCTTGAATTCCTTAAATTCTATAAATTCCGTGAATTCCTTGAATTCCTTAAATTACTTGAATTTTGTGAATTCCTTGAATTTTGTGACTTCCTTGAATTTTGTCAATTCCTTGAATTTTGTGAATTCCTTGAATTTTGTGAATTCCTTGAATTTGGTGAATTTCTTGAATTCCGTGAGTTCCTTCAATTCCTTGAATTCTTTAAATTAATTGAATCCTGTGAATTTCGTGATTTTCATGAATTTCATGAAATTTTCCAATTCTGTGAATTTAATAAATTCCGTGAATTTCTTGAATTTCATTGATTCCATGAATTCCGTAAATTCTTTGAATTCCTTAAATTCTTTAAATTTATGGAATCCTGTGAATTCCTTGAATTTCATGAATTTCGCGAATTGCATGAATTTGTTTAATTCGGTGAATTTCATAAATTCCTTGAATTTCATTGATTGCGTGAATTCCTTGAATTCCGTGAATTTCTTGAATTCCGTGAATTCCTTGAATTCTGTAAATTTTTTGAATCCTGTGAATTGCTTGAATTCTATGAATTTCATGAATTCGATGAATTTGTTCAATTCGGTGAATTTCATAAATTCCGTGAATTCCATTGATGCCATGAATTCCTTGAATTTCTTGAATTCCGTGAATTTCTAGGTTTCCGTAATTTCCTGGAATTCCGTGAATTCATTGAATCCCATGAATTTCGCGAATTCCATAAATTCCGTGAATTCCTTGAATTCCATTGATTCCTCGAATTCCTTGTGTTCCTTGAATTCCATGAATTTCATGATTTTCATGAATTTCATGAAATTTTCCAATTCTGTGAATTTAATAAATTCCGTGAATTTCTTGAATTTCATTGATTCTATGAATTCCACGAATTCCGTGAATTCCTTGAATTTCTAGAATTCCGTGAATTCTGTAAATTTATTGAATCCTGTGAATTCCTTGAATTCTACGAAATTCATGAATTCGATGAATTTGATCAATTCGGTGAATTTCATAAATTCCGTGAATTTCATTGATGCCATG